>VYZV01021186.1:176858-197667 GCA_013401275.1 Pandion haliaetus
TTTTCTTTTTTCAGGCATTATATATAAAACCTGGCAGTCCATGTTTATTTTTAAGTAAGGACAAGTGAATCCAGGGTAAGTCGTTTTGAATCAATTGCAGATATTGGCAGGGTTTTGTGAGGGAAAGCAGACTCATCTGAGGCTCCATGCTACTCCTGGGCAGGATACAAAAGGAGAAAAGCAGAACTGCGCCTGTGCATGAAAAATTGCAGATGAAACCAGGGGACTGTGAAAAATCTATAAAAACAATGAAGAACACAAATCAGCCCATGTCATCACCATATGAGCTTATTGTCCTGGGCGGGGGTTCAACCATGGGATTTGGCAAAGATGAGTCTTTCTGATCAGTTACACCAATCCACTGGTACAAATATAGAGAATAATCTAGCATCAAAGCTGCCAGGGTTGTATTTCCCTGAATTTCTAGGTCCTGAGTAGCACAATACTGGCTGCCTCCTGGATTCCTAATACCAGTGGCTTTTTCCCTAGGCTAGGGCAGGCGATACTGTTTGTCCTGACCCTGTGAAGTTGAGAGGTGAATTATCAGAGTGTGTCTTACCTCCCCTTCAGATCCCACTGCTGGAATGGGAGGGGATAGGGAATAATCTCTGTCATTGTAATTATGCTGAATCAAAGAGACTGGCTGGTCTGAGAGTAAGTCACTGCAAGCACTTCCATTGCTTATAACTGATGTCAGCTCTGTCTTTGGTAGAAACCTTCTTTCCCATTCCTCTGTAGGACCACAGCACAACTCTGTAAGCTTAGGCCTGTAAGTCAAAAGCCAGGCAACGACAGAGCACATCATGGTCTATCCATCTGTTGGAAGCCAAAGGCTCTCTGAAGCTCTCAGTCTCAATGAGTAGAAAGACATAAGGTCCCTCCCATCCCCAGCATGGCAGAGCAATGTGCTTTGCAATCTATTTGACAACTCACAAGGTTATTACCTATCGAAGTGCTAGTGTCTTTGATGCCTTAACTCTTCAGGCAGGACATGCTAAATATCATCTTGCAGAAACTTCTGATGTCTACAGGGAGCAAGACCCCTTCTTGACCTTTTCTCTTGCTATTTTGCTGGTTTTGTTCTGTGCTTCTCAGAGCTGCTCCTCCATTCCAGATGCACAAAAGAGGTCAAACTAGCAGAGGTGGCTTCTGCCAAAGGCTTTGGCTTCTACCAAGAGACACTTTAAAAGGAAGATATTTGTGCTTGTGACATAGAGCAAAGAGGGACAATATGTCTTTCACTCCAATTGATTTACCCACCAACCTTCTACGCAAACAAGGATAAAAGCAGCATTTCAGTCTGTATTACAGCAGATGGGCTCTGCATGCAGCACAAGAGAAATAGCTTTAAAAAAAGACTGAACCAGCCCCAAGATCTGGAGAGAATGGGGGAATCAGAAGGCTCTTTTATATCATGAGGCTTGAAGACAGCATTTACCTAAAATGCATCTTAGTTAAGATACTTATCAAAGGCTTGGAGGAGAGGGGATATGCCAAGCAAGGAGAAGCTTAGAAAATTAGTCAGTTGAACGAATCCTTTCAGGAAGGGTTTTTCTCTTCTCCCTCCCTGCTCCTTGCAGAAAGCTGGGACAGGACTACCACTTCCATGTAGGAGGATTGAAGGTATCCTGCACAGCTGTATCTTTTAAAAGCAGCATGAAATTAACATCTTTAAGCCAAGGCTACTTCTGTTAACCAGGGGGCACACATAGCTCTGAAGTGTTTCTCCTCTCATGGTCACTGACCTTTAACATACCACAGTCCAGAGAGGCTGAGCTATTAATTTATGAATCCAGTGTTGGTGAATGAATACCGACATCCCCAAATGTACTCATCATGGTGAATGCAACCTCTGATTTCCTCCCTGAGAACTAAAAAAAAAAAAACAAAAAACAAAAAACAGTTCAACTTAATCTGAGTGTCAGGTGGCTGGGAGAAAATAATTCTTCCAGATGGAGTTTATTGATCTTCCAAAAATGGAGCCTTCAGTTTAAATTAAAACCAAAAAGATTTCTTCAAAACACCACTACCAAAAAAAAAAAAACCCAACAACATTCAAGATCGAAAAATTCAATAAAGCAAGGGTAAAGTCTAAGGCAAATAGAGATTAAACTGGGACTTTACCATCAAGTCGGATTGCAAGAGGAAACAAATTGAAAAGCAGTCTAATTACAAACTTCTAATTTTGTATCCTGTGTACTTAAATTTTATTGCATGCTCATCTGTAACAAGAAATACATAAAGGAAGGCCTAAGTCAATACCAAACAACTAACTATAGCGGATGCATTCTTTGTTTATGCAGTTGAGCAATATCTTTGACAAAACAGAAAGTTTATTTGGACATGTTAATTTTGTCTTTTTCTGCAACATCCTTGATATGCAAATGTTAAGAATGATCCAGCTAGGTACTGAAGTTTAGACTGTTCCCTCCCTTCTTCTTCCATAGGAAAGGACACTAAACTGTGGATTTGAACACCCGTAAATGACTCCAAATCAACTGCTGTGTTTTACTGACCTGCCAAGGCTTTCTTTAGGAACATGGGTCACTCAGAATCAATCCCAATTACATCAGCTAGGCACTCAGCCCTAAGGATGTCACTGAGCCTTTGTTTGGACACAGTCAATGCAAAGGTGCCAAGTTAGTCTGTTTTTCAGACTAATGAGTTCAGACAAGTTAGCTGTTTTATCCTAGTTCAGCACCCATTTATAAAGCAGTCTTTTGGATGGCTCACTTCTCCTAATCAAGTAATACAAGTGAAAAGAGGTTATTTAGAAGTGTTTAATTTGTATTTCTGAACCTCTAAAAATTTTCCACAAAAAAACATAGCAGAAATAAGGCATCAGAAGTTTCTATAAGGTGACTTCTAGCAGATCCTTCAAGAGCAGTCCGTGAGTGTCCAAACAGATCCCATAGTACATTAATGTCCCCATAGAGATGGGAGGGAAGGGTATTGGCCCAAGTTACTGATGTGACAAACTCTAAGAGTTGCACAGGGCTCCTACCATTTAGCAGACAGATGTATCATGCCACACTAATCATGGAGTGTGATATTGCAGGCCTGGAGGACTGGGAAATCACCCCAAAAATAGAGTTAGCATTGGACTTTCAAAGAGCAAGTGAAAGAACAGAGAATGAATTGCTTTGAAATGTTTGCATTACAATCGTTGATTAGGATGGAGAGCTGTCTTTAATGTACAACTTTTATCTTTGCACTGAAGTTTTATTTTAGCAATTAAACTAAACATCACACATTTCAAAAAATTTAAAAATAAAAATAAGATTAAATTGTCTGCTTGCTTACTGTGCTCTTTTCTCCCTCTGAATGGTCACATATAGAACACAGTAGCAAAGGAAGAAACTTGGCCTTCAGGCAAATATAGACCATCCTTGCTTTTCTAATGCTGAGAATATTAACAGCATATTACATAGCAGCTGTTATTACACAAAAAAAAGGTCAAAAAAAGTCAAAGTAGTACTCTGATGCAAAGTATGTGGTAGACAGAGCAGGGACAGAAATGGAAAAGTAGATGCTCAATTTATCTGTCAAACTGAGATAGAATAATTTTGTGCTGGGAAACCATGAAGTACCACATGGAAAAGTCCCACCGAGGCTTTCCGATGAGACAAGAGTACGAAGGGGAACAATTTGGGTTCAGTTTACATTTTGTGCTACTCTAAGACTTCATCTTGGCTTCACAAATATTTGAAAAAATCAACGCAGGGCCCACAAAGACAAACTCCACAGATAAAATGAGATTGAATGGCAAACATAAGACGAGCTTTACCATACCCTTGTCCTCCTTTCTCTGAACTGGTAACCCTTCTCTGAAGAAGTCAAGCCAACCAGTGATTTATTTAAATCTTGGGCACCGTCTCAAGCACCCAAGAAATGACGACAGTGTTAAGCTATCTAATGGTGCCATCTCGTGGTAATAATAAAGATGACGCTGGATCAGCTACATTTTCAGTAGTACGCTGCAGCCATTGTGGCCATTAAAGTCAACACATTAAAACAGATACCTCTTAATTCCTCTGTGCCGTTAAGTTTTACAGAGCATGTTCACCATTAAGACACCAACAAGCACAAAAGAATCCCGTGATGTATTACAACCACAGGTCATAGCAGCCAGGAAATGCTAACCCGTAACGGCCAGCGTGATTGTAACTCGAACCAGGTCTCTGGTGACGTTTAGGTTTCTAAGAGGAATTTGAAAAATTGAAAATCTCTCTGAAAGGACAAGATGAATGAATCAAGGTCAGGAAAACCTGCCTCACAGAGTCCGGTCCAAAAAACAGTGCTGTTCACTGACGTCATGACGGACCACAAGGTATCCATCCCCACACTGAAAGAACCTTGATAATACCAGAGCCATAGCTCAGCATTACACAGAAAAGCAAAATCCATCATAGGAGACTAAAACAAAATTAATTCTGACTAAAAAATTTGGGTGCACTTGTAAACACAGAACTTTAGAACAACTTGCCAATGAATGTGGCAGATCTCCCACTGCCCAACATCTGAAAATCAAAACTGTCAAATCAAAACAATCTTTCTAAAAAATGGGTTGTTTCAACCAAAACCAATTATTTTTGATACAGCAACCATGCATGAAATTGTCTGGCTTACATTATGTGAAACATCATGACAGATTAATGTAATGAATTTTCTAGCCTTAAAATCCATATGTTTACTTGTCTTGAGAGCGATTCAAACACTTTATTTAGTTGGCACACACCCACCCAGATCACTGCTAACACTAATGTTGATACCTAACATCTTACTTGTAGGCCAGACTTAAGCGCCTATGCTTATAAGAACAATAGGTACACATTTCCTTTCAGCAGGTCTGCCATCTCTCTCTCACACACACACTTGCCTCCTTGTATCCTGAGCAGAAATACCATTGTGTCAAGCCACAAACACTAGAGTGTAGATTCAGAAAGAGATTAAANCTTTGCCAACTTTTCCAGCACTCTGGAACCATCCTACCCTTGAGTAAATGCAGATTTCTTTTAAATAAAAGAACTTTGACTGTGAGAAAAAGATGTTTGTACTGTTGGTTCTTTTTTTTTTCTATTATGTTCTATTAAGACAGTGAAAATATTGGATCTGTTTCTGCTTCAGACCCTCTTTGGATTCTTGTGATCTCACTAAGAAGTGCTTTAGACTGCCAAGAATGAGTTGCAGGTCCAAGCTTCTAAATTAATCAGATACCTTAAAGTACTAATATAACAAAAAACAACCAAACAAAAAAAAACCCAAACCAAACAAGCCCCAAAACCCCCCACCAAACAAAATCAATAGTCAGACTACTTGTTCTGTAAGTCAGCATTTCTGAAATAATACGGAGCAAGCCTGTGTCCTCCTGCAACCTGTAGCCCAGGAGTTTAGTACTGTTAAGTAGGAACTCGGAACTCTTGGCTCTGGTTCTTTACTGGATATAGATCATGGGCAAATGTCTGTATCCTCTTATTCTACTGTTTCTGCTTGCTGTGTTTCATTTGCCAGGCAGGGCAGATGAATTGAATGCAGAACATCCCTAATTGTTACATGTTTTGATTAGAAGTATGACATGATCACCTTCTTTAGAAAGTACCAAGCCATCTGCCAACACCACCTCATCAAACGTACCTTTGCTTACTTCTATAATATGCCCTGTCACCACCATGAGCATTTTTGATGAAAAAGCATTATATAGAAAACAAAAAGCTAAACATAATCAAGGAAGACAATTCTTACACAAAGGAAAGAAGCAACTTTTCTGTGAGAACAGCCAGTAAAGTGGCTGTTAATGCAGCCAGTGGCTCACTGGATAGGATAATAGAGAGGTGAAAGAAAAATTGAATTTGGGATATTGAAAAATTGTTGTTTTTTCCTCTGACTCAAAGTGTCCCCAGATATAGAATGAATTTAATCAACTTAGGTGTCTACCCATTCCACACACAGTACCTTATGCATGTTCTTTATTCTAATACAAATTCATGTAGCGTTTCCTCAGGCCTTCTTAGATAATATTTTGGTGAAAGACTTAAATCAGATTAAACTTCTTAATAGTCCCCACTTGCTGGAACAACTCCCGTTTACCTTACACTGACAATTATAATACAGGCTATTATATGCAAATTAGACATGAGTTTAGACATAGTTTCCTAGGCTACTGCAAGTCCAGCATCAGCTTTCGTAGGAGAGATATAATAATTTTCTGTCATACTTAGGAGCAACTGGTATTGCAACTCTTCACAAATACTGTATTTAAAAAAAAGGGTATTTAACTTTACATTAAGTAAGAATATAGGCTGCTGCACAGGAGGACACACAGTTTCTAGCAGTCTTTATAGCATGCCCTTTGCAACTTGATGAATCAACAACCTGAAGATCAGCTGATTATAAAGTTAGTCCTAAATGTATTCGCTTTGAGACAAGAG
Source organism: Pandion haliaetus (assembly GCA_013401275.1). Taxonomy (NCBI): domain Eukaryota; kingdom Metazoa; phylum Chordata; class Aves; order Accipitriformes; family Pandionidae; genus Pandion; species Pandion haliaetus. The sequence continues at coordinate 183,287 of VYZV01021186.1, forward strand.
AACCATAGCAACATGATTAAGGCTGGCATGCAACTCAGTGCTTTAATTCTCTTGGCAAAAACTTGTAAATTCCAATTNATGTAACTTAAAACTTCCAGAAAGCCCCCCTCTTTTTCTTCTTTTTTTTTTTGTCTTTTTTTTTTTTTTTTTTTTTAAGAGATGCCTAGAAAGGTCTGATTTCGATGTGCCTCAGGCATATAGTTTACTGAGCAGCTCAACAGGGGAGGAGTTACTTGGATACATGAATAAACTCTATGTTAAATCACGACCTTAAACAAAAACAGGGTGACAGCACTATGTGTGAGAAATTATGCTGTACAGGGGGAAAAATACACATCCCTACAGTGTACCTAAAATGCCTTCCTATAGAACTGTCTCCCTGAAAATGCTGGATTAGTTTTTTGGAAAGAAACAGCTAACTCTCCTTGTTCCAAGGCACCCACTTAAGAATTACAGGCTGCTGGATCTATTCAGGTTCATCAAGACCCTACTGCAGCTCACCACTGAGCCTACCTCTTTGCAAAGCCTTCTGACACTGGACTAAAAAGCTGATCCTTAAGAGTTTCACCTGTAATCATTAATACAACATTCACGCTTTAGAAATTCCCCACTAAACACAAAAATTCTAATACATAATCAGCTTGTGGTGAAAGAACAAAATTTCTTTATCAAGCCATAACATAATTCCAAGTTAATTAAATGCAAAACATTAGGAAAGAACCTACAGGAAATAAAACACGCAATATGTAATCTACACAAAGTTATACACCCTGAACTCACAAATAGCATGATTACAGTGCCTGAGTTTAAAGGCAGTTTAAGGCCTGTAGCTTGCTCACTCTTCTTTGCTGTACCAAACAACTTCTGCATTAATGGAGTTTGTATGCCATCCTGTCCACCACAGGGTTTAAGGCAGATTTTTCTGCTAGAAAAGCTCAAATGAAAGCAATTCAAGATCAATTGTTCGCTTTGAAAGGAAGGTTGCAGCTGTCATTCTGATACCAACGTGTGTCGTGGTATCTCTCTTCCACAATGCAGGATGTGGTTTCCATAGAAATATCTTGTTACATCAGTATCTACAAGCCCTCCAATTATTCCCTTTTGGACATCTTATGCAATCCAATAAAATCTTTTCAGAGCAGGGAAATAACTGGGCTCAACTACTACTTAATTACTTAGCGAGAAGAAAACGAAAAGGACAATTAGCAAACAAAAGCTTTATTTAAAACAAAACACAAGATGGAGAACACGTGTCTTGCAAAAAAAAAAAATTGTATCTCACCTGAAGAAATCTCTCCAGCGTTACAAATTATGAACAGCCAATTACAATTTTTAAGACCATACTGAGATTTTGCTGATTTTTGAAAATGCAATTATGGTATAATTCTGAATTGTTTGGTGGCCTTGTCTCCAACTAAGCCCCCAGGGCCTGCTCTTTTTCTGAATCCTTTGCATTGCTGAGTATCACCTGCACCTTGTTCTAAGTCCTCTTGCTCAGGACCCTGTGAGTTTAGAGTCCCTGCTGCTGCTGCGTCATCTTGTTTTTCTGTGGCATCTCCTGCCACTTTCCCAACACCAGGAATGTATTCAATGCTCTGAAATTAGAACCAAGACAGAGGGAACACCAAATTATACACAAATGACATCAACTTGTCATTAGGACTTGATCCTAATACTTGATCTTAATACAAAATGCCTCTGTCAACCAAGGCCACCATAAACATGCAAGGCAAGAAACTTAGCTGCATTGTTTGCATAGAACAGCTTCACTCCTGCTGCTCTGCCTGAGTTCCCAGAAGTGTCAGCACAAAGAAAACGGGGAGTACCCAGAGCCTTGATCTGGCTGGGTGGGCTCTGAAGCCATGACCACAGCACATAACGCAAGAGCGTGCACCACAGGGGCCGGTGCTGTCATAGCTCCCCCAGGAGACCCATGTCTGAAGAAAACAAACTGATTTAATTGTGAGGCAACCAAAATGTGCTGGGGAAACAACCCCTACAGCTCTTTGTTTTGCTTCCACTCGCCTCTCCTTTTTCATTACTTGAAAAAGCTTCATTACTGTGATTTGTTTTCTCAGATACATGTACCCTTAAATAGATTTAGGCTTCGTTCAACCCTCTCAGCTTGTTCTAGGCCTTCATCCTGCAAAAAGCTAAGCACAGTCAGATCTGCAGCTCAGTTGTGGGATAAAATAATTAGGACCGTAAAGACCTTGGCTTACTCATTCTAAAGGTGTCACACTCAAGCCAATGTATAGGCACAGCAAAAAAATCACAGTTCAGTTCAGAAAGCCGTTGCATATGCAAACCTTGGAATTCGCTGTATGCCAGCTTGGTTACATTTCCCTTATCTCGGTAAGGATCAAACAAAAACATTTAGCAAAAACCATCCTGTAGTCTTTAGCCTCTCAGACTACTACAGCTATATAAATTAGCTATATGAATCAATTACAAGTGTATGTATATATATTATACAGCTATGATTACCCACATAAACCTATGGGTCACTAGTAAAAAAACACCTATAGCTGTCTGTGACGGCCTCCCATATTTAAACCTTACTACTTCACTAAAAAGGGAAAAGGCAACCAATGAAAAACAAAGTCATAAAATAGCAAATTAGCCACTGTACCTCATTCATCTGGTCTACGTCTGATCGTCTGGGTTTACTGGTTTGAGCATTCTTTATATGAAAGCCCACTTCAGCCTCTGGAGAAATGGGGTGAATAGTTTTGCCCCAGAAAGAGATTAAAAGGGAAAAAATGTTAGCAGACTTCCATGTCAATTTTCATTTAAAAAGCACACCAGAAAAAGCCATCTGAATGTAACCTTCAACCCTCTTGCCTTGCTTTGTTAATTAACCAAACCAGGGTGCCCCACGACACTACCACAAAAGACTAAGGTCAACAACTGTACTGGAAACAACATGTCTCTGTGTCTTTCTTAGCTTCAAAGTTCTGCTAAATAGATAATCCATTCATCTCTTACACCCAGAAAACCCATATCCCTTCCTCCCTTTCAGAAAATGCAGATACTCTGATCAATTAGATAAAGGATTATAAGCAATCATTTTAAATTTATTTTAACTCTAGCTCGGTCTGCTTATTTTTTGCATTATCTTCACATTTACATGCTTTATGTATATTACTAAAGTACTTCAAAACAGCTTAGTTCACTGCCTGGTAGATTTAGCAACTACGACCAAATCATGTTAAATGATTTCTGTTCCTCCAGTCAGCCCCAGAAGAGAAGTGTCACTGTGTTCCTGTTACTGAGACTATTTGCTGTAAATAAATCTCTTCATTTTTGAAACAACACGAATTAATTCAGAATGAATGACTGCAGCTATGTGTGATTACATGATAAAGAGATTTATTTTTATAGATATATGGATACATGCAGACAGAAATATGTGTATATATACGTGTCTATGTATCTGTGCACATCCAAATTGAAGTATCAGTTGCAGTATATGGAGTGCTGCAGTTTATCTGTACTGCCACTAGATGCCACGACATAACCTTGCAAAATTTAAAATTCTGGCCTCGGGGTTATAGAAACCTTTTTCGGAGAGTCTATGATTGCAGAATTCTTACAACAACATTAATAGTATTCAATCCTGAGTACTGGGGCGGGGGGGGAGAGGAGAGTAATGTGAGCAGAATTTTCAATTTTTCTTCTCACTAATTTTGTTCCAAAACATAGCATTGCAAATGTCGACAGGGATCTAAGAAATCAGAGCAGAATAAGACTTGTCTATTTTCATGGTTGTTGCCATAGATCCAGATTGGAGCTGACAATATTGAATTACATTGTGTTTTGCTTCCTACATAACAGAGCAAGTAAGAATGAAGCACTGTGTTCCCAAGTGACGCCCTAAAGATAGAATCATAGAATCATAGAATAGTTTGGGTTGGAAGGGACCTTTAAAGGTCATCTAGTCCAACCCCCCTGCAATGAGCAGGGACGTCTTCAGCTAGATCAGGTTGCTCAAAGCCCCGTCCAACCTGACCTTGAATGTTTGCAGGGATGGGGCATCTACCACCTCTCTGGGCAACCTGTTCCGGTGTGTCACCACCCTCATTGCAAAAAATTCCTTCCTTATATCCAGTCTAAATCTACCCTCTTTTAGTTTAAAACCATTACTCCTTACCCTATCACAACAGGCCCTGCTAAAAAGTTTGTCCCCATCTTTCTTATAGGCTCCCTTTAAGTACTGAAAGGCTGCAATGAGATCTCCCCAAAGCCTTCTCTTCTCCAGGCTAAACAACCCCAACTCGTTCAACCTTTCTTCATAGCAGAGGTGTTCCATCCCTCTGATCATTTTTGTGGCCCTCATCTGGACCCATTCCAACAGGTCTATGTCCTTCCTGTGCTGAGGGCCCCAGAGCTGGACACAGTACTGCAGGTGGGGTCTCACCAGAGCAGAGCAAAGGAGCAGAATCCCCTCCCTCAACCTGCTGGCCATGCTTCTTTTGATGCAGCCCAGGATATGGTTGGCTTTCTGGGCTGCGAGCACACATTGCTGACTCATGTCCAGCTTTTCATCCACCAGTACCCCCAAGCCCTTCTCAGCAGAGCTGCTCTGGATCCCTTCACCCCCCAGCCTGTACTGATACAGGGGATTGCCCCGACCCAGGTGCAGGACCTTGCACTTGGTCTTATTGAACCTCATGAAGTTCACACAGGCCCACTTCTTGAGCTTGTCCAGGTCGCTCTGGATAGCATCTCATCCCTCAGGCGTGTCAACCACACCATGTAGCTTGTGTTGTCTGCAAACTTGCAGAAGATCTAAATGACTGTGCGTGTATGAAACACATAAGCATACAACTCCAGTGGTTTCCATTCTATACCACATCATTTTCCTCTCTGTGTCCCTATACAACAACTCTGGAAACACAGGCTTCTCTTTACATGTATGGTAAGCAGCACACTAGGCCAGATGATAAAGGATTCCTGCACTGAGAAAATGTTTCTGCTTAATCTACTCTTAACAGATAGCATGAAGCCCTGGAAAATTCTCTTGTTATTTCCTCACCAGCTATCAGACAGAGCTATGCAGGAATAATGCTGCCTTCAGGACAAAGCAAAACCAGGGAAACTCTCCCCAAGTTTCAGCAGGCGTTATCTGTCCTGCACTCTCCCTTGGTATTTCCCTGGGTGCATAATATGCCCAGTACTGGGATAATACAAGCACAAGCAGCACACAAGTAGGTTCTATATGTAAAACAGATATAATAAATGTATTACACACTGTTTTAAATACTGTTTTTATAGTGGATTGATTTCCCACTGAAGATGGATGAAATAAAGCCTGTTCAGCATATTCAGCGTAAAGGAAAGTGATGCCCAGTGAGCTGTGCACCAGAGTGGAGAATATAATTTAAAAAGCAGATTTTTATTATACATTTTAGTGCCAAATTCACTTGCTTCTGCTTACTTCCACTATAAAGATCACACTGCAATTCACAATCCATATAAATACACATAAACATACACACACACCCATTTCTGGTTTATACTTTCCCTCCTTTCTCTTTTTCTAGATACAAGATATCTCATTTACGTGCAGAACTGGCCAAGACAGTTCCCATGCCTCACGTGTGTTTTTTACCGACAGTCACTCTGGTGGAATTATATTCACCCATGTTTTGGGTTGTTTCTCTTTGTTTGTTTTTTGTAGAAGATGGCAAAAAGAAGAAAGAAAAAAGAAAGCATACTCTCCTCCAGGATACGCTTTCCATTTGCTGATCTGATCGTAGTTCTCCTCAATTGCCATTAATACACTGAACTTAGCAAGATGGATTAAAGGAAAGAGCAACACCAGTTTTTGTTGGTTTAAAACATGAGGAACATAAATATAATGGCTTCAGAGGAACCCAGCCTAGGGCTAAATTCTGACTTAACTCTCCTGTGGGGTACTGCAGACAAGATGAAACGCAATGTCTCAACTGAAGGTCCCCAAGCCAATAGAAAGCAGGATAGATGTGGGAAGGCATGGGAGCAATTTGCTCGGCAGCACTCCTTGCTGTACTTCCAGAAAGAGACAATGTGTGTCCTTCTTTTGGAACCTAATGCTTATCACAGCTTGTGTGCATGCAGCAGAGGGACCTGTCTGGACCCTCAAGCCAGCTGAACAGGTTACATCAACAAGACCCCCATATGAACTGTCAAAAGATTTTCCTGCTCTGTTGCTATCTTTTGTGAAGTAGGCAGAAAATGCTCCCAGCAAGAAGGATTTACCCTGTAGGAGGGTACTTTGAATCTTCCAAAAGCCATAACAAAAATGTTTGTGTTTCCATCCAAGAATGGTATTGGCAGCACTTTGAAGGTAAACAAACACATTGCCCATTGGCCATACAAATTTCTTCTTTGTAATAATTTCAGAGAGAAAACCCCTCTCTATAACCCAGACATTGTGTTGTGCATCAGGAATTTTTTGGGCTAACTTCTACCCTGCTGTAAGTGCACTGCAATGGGAGTTACAGGCACTTTATGCCAAGACTGTGCTTTATTCAGTGTCTCTGTAGTTCAATTTCATTACCTCATAATTTCTAAGGATTGTCCTGTTTACTGGGAAAAGACCGGTGAACTGGACTGCACACTCAGTAGTTTCTCCGTTTGCAAACAACAGAAAAACTACCCATCTGTTATCACTACCTAACCCTTGATTTTATTTCTTACCCTTATGTAACTAACATGGCCAAGTTCACACTGTTTATTTTAACTCACTTCCTGAAGGGGATGACTCCATCTGAATTTTTAACCAGATATTCACTCGCTGGCTCCAATCTCCTGGTGCTTCCACCTCCCACAGTCGCTTCTGCTCCTCAGGATAAGTCTGCAAGAATTTCTGGCAAACTGAATAGGAGAAGCCAAGGGGTAAAAGCATGAATGAGTGAAAAGTACAGTGGGAGAGGGAGTGTATTCTATCCCCAAAATTCTCTCAGACCTACTTTCATTAGTTCCTTTGGAAATATTTTCTTGTCTCTTCTCATCTTCCTTTTTTTTCTTTTAGCTAGGGGTTTTAGGAAAAGTCTGTGTGGAATGACCTGAACAGGCACAAGTGAATCCTGTCCATCTGCTTCAGTCTAGATTACTTCCTTGTGAGCACAGAAACACAGGACTTGAAATGACGTACTGAGCCACCTTCTTCTGGCACTGCATCACAGAACTATCTTCAGACACTTTGTAGGTTTTACACTAACAGCAGTGAGGGTTTTTTCACCCTCATTACTCTGACGTGAAAGGTGTTTCAGTATCTCCCAGCTTTAACCATTAAGAATGCTACTCTAACTTCTATTTACAAACAAAACCTTTCTGTCACTTTGTTCTTAGGCCAACACCACCCCTCCATTTTACTACTGCTACCTTATACTTCATTGCTGGAGTTCATTTACTTCTTTGGGCGTGGAAAACAGGAAACAGGAAGAACTAACAGAGGAGTAACAGGGGTACTTGTGTCAAATGTATGGTTGCCTTTAGAAACCATACTCCCACAGATTTCCACCACAGTCAGTACAGACTGAACATTAATATAACTTGGATAAATAATCAAATTCAGGTTTGTGTATGTTATCAAACTGAAATCTGTCTTATTTAGAGGTTTCCTTAGGATGACTGCAGAGCAAAGAGGAGGCATATGTTGTAGGACAAACAGTTCCAAAAATTTAAAGGGGATTTTTAAACTTTCCTTAACCACCATTCTATCAGTTCCATCAACTGTACTAAGACAGCAATCTGTAAACAACAAAATTATTTTCATGGTCTCCTCTGTCCATTGTAGCTCATTATATTACAGAATGGGTAATTCATCTTCAACATTCAGTTGAGTTTAACAACGGGATGTCAAAACAAAAACTCAAATTCTGGTATGTAAACATTTGCCTTACAGTAATGAGCAGATCGCTGTCATTAATTTTATCCAAGGGTATCCAAACTAAATTAATCATTTCAATAAATGCTACTGAAAGTAACTCATATACCAAAATAGAGATATCTGCTAAATGGCTTTTTACTTGCTTTTAGGCCTCTATAGCACATTAAATAACATGCTAGTGAAAACTATGCACATTTAGTACAGAGATTTAAAGTAAAGGGTTGCATTCTTTTGTCAAAGTATGAGATTGTGGTTCCAATAAAATTAAAAACAGGCAGTGACTTCAATATACTCAAAATTTAACTTACAGCATTAGTATTTTTATAAAAGTAGGACCCAGAAAACCTAATTAGAACATGATACAAGTCAAATTTAGTCACTATAAGCTCTAAACTTAATTGAGATGAAAGCATAGTCTTGCAATATATCGCTAGCATTAACACATAAACAATGCAGTTTTCTGATCCATAATGACTAAACCGTTGATGCTTGCCATCGGAAAAAAAGATATTATTGGGAGCAGAAAAAGAATGTTGTCAATACTATTCCTTCCTGAATTTAGAAGTAGCAGTACCTTAGAAACTCCTGGGGTACATTTGTATACATTGGGGTACATTTGCCATTTGCATACATTCAACGGCACATACTGACCAACAGAAAGAACAGATACAGTCAAAATTTTGTTGACGCTTATTAGGAAATGGCTGTAAAGTCGCAAGTGAATAGAAACATCTCCCAAAAAAATGACAGGAAAGACTGTATACCATACAGAGAGCAACTTTAGGAAAAAATGCTTTTCTAAGGAAAAGTTTTATAAATAATGTGAGCACAGATATTTTCTGCAAATTTTACTAGCAAAACCAGAACTTCAACCTGAACACAGAGAAGACGTATAACCACTTAGTGACCTTTTAAAAGTGACAAACGTTCAAGACAGTCAATATGAAATAAGTAGTGATGTGACTGGATGAATGAGCAGAGCCTAGGTATATGGCTTATTAAACCTAATTTCTTACAAATGCAGTATCTACAAAAGCATTATGTGCATAGTGTAGGCTTGACAACATCTTACAATTCTTTTTGCTCTGGTGTCAAATAAAATGGGTAAGTCACTGTCTAGGGCAATGACATAGTTCTATTTCTAAGAGAAAGTGAGATAAGAATGCAAAATTTCAAACAGGCAGTAAGAGTTCTATGCTTCTCATTGTCTTACATAAATATTGGCCTACCTTTCTACAGAAAATTCCGGATGTCTGAAGAAAAGTAACCATTTGCACGCTAACAACAGTTCAGTTCAGACAAGTGCACTGAACTCTTACATAGTTAAGAAAAACCTACCAAGACCGTACTGAAATTTATACATTATACATAACCCTTACCTAACATTTCCACATCAAACGATTTACCTTGATACATGGCAGCAGAAATAGGGCAGCTGATCCCCAAGGCATCCTCAGCCATGAAAGACTGACAGAAATCATGCAGCATTTTCATCCCTAGGCCATCTCTTCTGTACTTTCTCCGGACAAATATAGTATCCAAAACTGGCAGCAAGTAACACTGACTGGTTATACCATCACATAGGCTACCTGAAAGCAGACAGTAAAAAATACATTAATTTGAAAACAAAACTGGTATTGCTGCACTAACTAACTGCTGTGTGATTCTAGCCACAAATACTGCCCTGATACCTTTCCATGGGCTATGAGGATGACCCTAACTGAAGTGTATTTGCATAGACAGTAAAACACTTTCCAGGAGGAAGATTTGTGCCATCAAACTGAGAGGACCTGCTTAACGTGTTTTACAGCTCTCACCATAGTATTTTCCAGACTCCAATTCTTCCTAATCAGACCATCTAGGTACACAGGCAACTTATGCAGGAAAGTTCACTGAAAAGATATAACTGGGCTACAGCCAAAGAGGCATTAATATTCTGAATGTAATCTCAGTATATTCCTTTAGCTTTTGGCTATTCTGGTAAATTACCCCACAAATTCTTTTCGTGAAATACACTGAACCACACAATGCAGCATGATCTAAATGCTCAGAAGGTCTATATTGCCTGATGCAGCTGGACAGTGAAGAAGGCTTCCAGGGAAAACTCCCAATACTGTTTAGGCTAACAATTTCATAATATCTGCAGGGAGAGGAGAGAGGCTCTCTTGGCCTCTGCATACATTGCTGTTGTGCATTCCCAAATGGTGTGATAATACTCCTAAGTATGAAACTTGACTGGCCCCATCATTTACACCTCCTTTCTCACTTTTACTGGTCAGAAAGTTGTACAGCCCTTTTACTGCAAATTCAGTCTTTGATCTAGTTCAGTAAATTCCACAGACAAATGTACAAAAGAATATTTCTTTCAGTTATCTGTCAACACATACCCAGGAGTCATCTTCAAACCTTTGTTGGTAAGAGAACCACACAGAAAGTGTTGGGGTTGCTCCACCTGAAACTGGAAACAGATCGCTAACTGCTCATGCTCATAGTGACTCTGGGCCAGAGGAAAGGAAGTCCATCACTCGCCTCCTTCAGAAAACAGAGCAGAAGCCGGGCAGCCCCAACAACCCAGCATGTAACTTCCCAAAGAGGAAGAACCATGGCTGAGAAAGCACCGAATAGAATCCAAGCGATAGCTAAACTCACAGCAGCAGCTTAGGTTCAACCTTACACTGCAGCACACAAAAGTCACACCTGTGTAGGAAGATGAGTACAGACACTAATTAAGGCACTTGGGTATAAAGCCATAAACAACTGAGTGGAGCATTTTAAGAAAGTACTGTAAGCGCTCCTTTGTAAGTCACTCAGTTTCTACTGAGTGGTAATTTATCACACATGTACCTGCTTCTAGTCCACCGCTTGAACTACTAGGGTTTTCACTCAAGGACGGTCCATGCTAATAAACACATTAAGTCAGACACTTGAAATCATGGGGACATGACTGTCCTGGTTTCAGCTGGGATAGAGTTAATTGTCTTCCTAGTAGCTGGTATAGTGCTATGTTTTTGAGCTAGGTATGAGAAGAATGTTGATAACACACTAACGTTTTCAGTTGTTGCTAAGTAATGTTTAGTCTAAAGTCAAGGCTTTTCTGTTTCTGATGCCCAGCCAGCAAGAAGGCTGGAGGGGCACAAGAAGTTGGGAGGGGACACAGTCAGGGCAGCTGACCCAAGGTGGCAAACAGGGTATTCCATACCATGTGTCATATATAAACTGGGGGGAGTGGAGGGGTGAGTGATTGCCGCTTGGGGACTAACATGGCATCGGTCGGTGGGTGGTGAGCAATCGCATTGTGCATCACTTGCATATTCCAATCCTTTTATTATTACCGTTGTCTTTTTGTTGGTGTTGACATTATCATTATTAGTTTCTTCTTTTCTGTTCTATTAAACCGTTCTTATCTCAACCCACGAGTTTTACTTCTTTTCCTGATTTTCTCCCCCATCCCACTGGGTGTGGGGGGGAAGTGAGTGAGCAGCTGCGTGGTGCTTAGTTGCTGGCTGGCGTTAAACCACGACAATGACATAATGCTCTACATGTGGACAAAATACAGACTCAAGTATAAGCCTCCAAACTATTAAAAATCAGTCCTCAGTGAAAACTGTCAAAAAATTTAGAACCAAGGGTTTTATTTTGCAATCATGTATGGTAAACTCAAACTGGAGTCAAGAGAAAGTTGATTAAGAACAGGCATTCAGGGTCCAAAATTTTAATGTCACCCTAAACAACTTAGGGTCCTATTGCAGGAGGTACATTAGCAATTCACTGTACAACTTCCCTTCAGTGCACAATACCATAAACTCAACCTCAAACTACTAGACAGCATAAGCATTCAACCCTGAAATGAATGACCAACATCTGTTCATCAACTACCTACATAGGGGATAAGGTCACCATAGAAACATCTCACTGATTTGTTTTCATTTTTAGAAAATATTTATAAAAATTTTATGCTGCTTCTATCCTGGTACATGGCAGTTTAAATAGAAATGGATATCCAGGCCTTTATAACAGAAAAAGATAAAATTTTCTTATTTTGTTGCTTAAATCTCATCAAGACCTTCTCGGTTTTCTTTCTTACCACTTTTTAGTGTACCACTCAGTCTAGTGTTCAATGTCTTGACACATGAAACTTTCATGGCTTCACTTAAGACCTATTTCACAGTTTCACAGATCTCCTATTGAATGGCTGTTCCTAAATTCCAGTATATGACTTCTACTTAATAGATCCATTTTTTTCTTTATCACATCCCCATAGCTATCTTAAACTGAGGTCTACTTCTGTTCCTTGAGTTGGTGTCCAATACCTTTTCCTGATAGTTGTCAGGCCTGACACTTTGGTTGCTCTCTTTTCTAGGATGCCAATTCAGCAAAGCATACCTGACTATATTTAATTCTAGACTCTGATTTGTTATTTAATTCTAGACACTGATTTGTCAAGCCTGTAGCTCTTCATTTAGCAAGAATCCACATCACACATACTCAGCCATACAACAAGAGTATATAGCTACATAACCAATCAATTCATATCCAGGCCTGGTCCATCCCTGCTTAATCAAAATGCATGCTTAACTTCAAACACATGTTCAAGCACATTGTTGGAAAAGGATGGTTTGTGGTGGTGTTTATAACCTTTCAATATTTGCAACACATGATGGGTAGTTACTCTTTTTTCATGAGCCAAAAAATTGAGTATATCCCCAGTCCCATTGTTAGCTGCCAGCCCAACAGAGATGTTGGATTCCAGCAGTGTTGCACCATACGTTCTAAGAAAGGGACAAACTTTTCCTTATGAAATCAACAGCTTTAAGAATTTCTGCATGTTGCAAGGATCCTTAAGGATAAGTTTATTACTATCTCATATAGTGTGTGTCCTATAAATCCTGATGAGACTGCAGTGCAGCAATCCCAGGAGGTGAGTGATTTATGTCTGTGCTCCTAATTTTGTGTTGAGACGATGACAAAAACTCGTAATGTCTAAAGGCACTGTAAATAAAGAAACCATGAAGCCATTCTTCACCTTGTCCCTGGGAAACATGTTAGAAGAGTCATAGCCCACAGCCATTTGAAATAAAATAAAATAAACAAACAAACAAACCTTTGGAACAAAGGCCACTTTGTCTCTAGTTCCCATCCAATAGCAAAGAGGTTACCATAAGCTAATGGTGGCCCAGAGGTGACCACTAGGCTCTCGCACATTTGGTTCAGAGGTTTGCTTCATTGTTGAAACACACAAAGAGACTAAGTTTTGAGGTGAGGGAGGAGACAGGGTAAATAAGGGCACTGGCAATGGAGATGGAAGTATTCATACAGTCTGCCCTTTGCAAGCCTTTGATCTGTTTGGTTAGGTCACAAGTGCCAAATGACCAACTTATGAGCCAGCAAAATGGTAAACAGATATTACAAGGGCAGGAAGGCAGACAGCCATTAGCATTCCCAAAGAGCCACAAACCAGAAAAAAACCCCAATCCAGTCCCCACATCCAACAGACCCAAACAAAACAAGGTTGTGCACACTGACTATTTCCCTGCTGAACAAGTTGGCTTGGCACACACGTTTGGACAGGCCTTAAGCAGGCTGAGTACTTGTGTAAAGGGTGGGGAATATTTCTGCTGAATAGAACCCAAGGTCAACCCATTGTGTGAGTTTGTATGTGAGAAGGGGAACAAAGGTTCTGGCTTCAATAAAATTAAATGAATTCATGTCTTGACTGGTATGTAGTCATTTAATTTTTATTACAGCCAGAACCTTCAGTCTTCCTCAGAAATGCACATTAAAAATATTATTGCTAGAAAACAGAGGGAGACAAAAGCAATTATCCAACAAGATTTCAGCTAATTGTCTGTCAGGTTAACTTCAATTCTGATTTAGTTCTTGGTTTTTTTCTAAAAGAAATGTCTGTAATCGGTGAAAAATAAAATTCCATTATCTTTTTAGGGATTTATTTCTAGAGAACACCACCTGGACCACCAAAGTATTAAAAGAAATTTGCAAAGGCTTGTATGAAGAAGGGTATGAAATGGATTTTAGCCTGGGTAGCCACTTCCAAAGACCATCATCTAAGGCTCTGGGGTAGCAAAAAGCAGAGACTGGGCCAGGGTTGCTTTGCTGTCTACTTTATACCAGCTTAGAGTTTTTGCAGTCAGGTGTTCCCAAACTGTGATTTGTGGAGCATCTGTAAAGAATGAATGAGAAGCCAACAATGGATTTACTCCTGGTTCAACTGCATGTTTTACAGCCTTCTCAGAGGACCCAGTTTTGTTAAGGCTGGTTTGACTCATATCACAGAGAACACCATCTTTCTCCACTCTTGTACTACTAAGGTCTGACAAAAGGCACACAGTGAGCTGGGTAAGGGACAAGCTTTGACAATCTGACTCCTTTGCTTTTTGTACTGCAGACAGCTTGGTCCTCAACTGGGCTGCTCCTATGTGTCATAGAAACAGTAATACATTAACAGTAGGAAAAAAAAAAAAAGCTGTATATAAAAAATGAGTTT
>VYZV01021187.1:0-13740 GCA_013401275.1 Pandion haliaetus
CCGACTGAGCTGAAACCGAAACCACAACAGTCACCAAGCTTTAGTGTCTATTATTACACTAATTTTAAAATGATACTATTTTGTCTGCAGGAATAATGAGAAAAAGTCATTAGGGATCAGCTGTGGATATATGGCCCCCCCTTTAGTCATGCTCTTGTGGGGCCAATTACTCATGTGTTGCTTTAACACATCCCTACAGGCAATGTCTTATTGCTTAAGGTTCAGAAATATGAATAATAAAACTTGACCATAAGCTATTTAGCTTGCTAGAAATTAAATTTAACAGTTTCAGCTCATGAATCCAGCTGTAAAAGTACATACAAGGCATTAAATTAACAGGAACACATGGAAATCTACAGGATCATATTCCAGAGGAACCAAGTTTTGTGTTTGTCTTACCAGATAAATCTGGTAAGACTAGACAAAACATATTTCTTTTTTTTTCTAACATTAAATGTCTTATTCCACTAACAAAAGCCTTCTTTGAAGAAACTACTGCTGCAGAACAATATTCATAACCCTGACTTGTCCTTCTCTCATAAAAACACCAAATCTCTCAACTACTCCCTTGTCCCTGTAGCAAAAAATTGATGCATTTAGGAAGGATTAGTATCCCCAAGGAATTATCTGTTTTTTCCCAAATATACTGATAAATCACACTAAAGATATTGCATCTGCCTACAAACTTCTTGTGCATAACCTTAAACCATCACAGTAGTCACAGTAGTGCTTCTAATGTTAGTATTTGAGAATATATGCATATAAAAAAAATTAATGACTAAAATTTTACATCTCAAGAGCAAACGCCAGTCCAAAGGGAGTTTATTTTTGTCCAAAGTAGAGACATTGCTGTTGTTACTGATTTCATAAAGAAAGCATTCAAACACTGCAGTAATAGGCAGCAGTATAAATCTCAGGGTAGATACAGGGGGTGGTTCACTGATATCATTGTAAGATATATTTTAGCCTTCTGTGGCAGAAGTTTCACGTAGGAAATTCCTGTGATAAATGCTATGACTGTTCTTAAGACAGTGATAAGTGAGGAAGTATGGGTGACAGTGTAGTGGGCTTCATAGAAAGGTAAACTTTGCATCTATTATGAATATATCAGTGAGGACATACTGGGGTAGGCCAGGTTAAGAGCAAAACTTGTCTTTCTCCAGACCCTACACGCAACACATGCACAAAAGCCAAATACTTTGTCATTACACAGGATTTCAGAATTTCTTATTGTATGAGGAAAATAAAGTGCTTTTTCTCCCTTGGGGCAAATCCTAATTCTGCTTCTGAGGCCAAGATGCCTCCTTCTGCATTGCAGTTGTGTTTTGGCAGCACAAGTCAGGACAACAAACTTTGATGGTACATCTCTGTACAGACCAGTCCACCAGTAATGCCTAAGAATGGGAGCCAGGCCAATGACCATCTTCTAGCCATCTCTCTTCCTTCTGCAGAATACTGAGTGACACAAAGAATAGGCTGTTCTGCTTATTTATCCCTGTTATGGGTTTGTGTGGCACGGTTTTTTTTGGCAGTGGGGGACGGGGCTGCAGAGGTGGCTCCTTTAAGAAGCTGCTAGAAGCTCCCCTGGCTCCAAAATGTCGGACCCGCCTCTGGGAGGGGAGTGACGGTGGCAGCGCCTCTGGGAGAACATATTTAAGAAGGGGAACCGGCAGTGTGGGGGTTGGGGAACGTGAGAGGAACACCTCTCTCTGTCTTTTGCCCGTGACCATAAGTGGGGAGTGATCGCTCCCAGTCCTTGTCTTGACCCACGAGCCTGCCTTTGGATTTTCTCCTCATCCCAACATGGCCAGGTGCGGGGGTGGGGGGTGAGTGAGCGGCTTCGTGGTGCTTTGTTACCGGCTGGGCTGAAACCGAAACCATGACAGTCCCAGAGCCCCCCAAAAAAGATGAACTGCTATCAAAGTCTTGGGTAATATCTTGTATGAATTCAGCTGTCCCCTGTTGCCCAGATATTCTTAATATAATTACCGCTAGGCAGCCTTTTTAGGAGAAAGTTGATTTAATCACAGCCATATATCCATCAACTTTATTGTCTTCTGACATAATCTCTCATGCCCCTATATTGCTGTTGCTAGGTGACATGCTACCTATGGCGAAATCACAGCTGAGTAAGTGTTGTTCAAGTTATCATGGTTACTGTCTTTTCAGCTATTATATACAGCCTTATCTCTTGTAGTGGTAGAGTTGGAGAGGCTTAGTTATGGCACTATAAAAGGGAGCAATTAAGTCTTCCTTTAAAATTATGACCTGATTTGTGTTCATATTAAAAACATAACATCACATATTGGTGCACAAAATGTGTTTTGTTCACACCAGAGGTATGTATTAAGATACCTCTTTATGTACATATTAAGATACAACTACACCAGGTGTAAGGTCTAGCTAGTAAGTAACCTGTCTCAGGCTGTCTCAGGATCTGCAATACATTGGGTATTATAAGAAATCAGACAGTAACGAATAATTGAATCTGCCTCTGAGTGAAACTCTCTACTTCTACCTAGTACCAACTGTGTAAATACTTGTTATGTTTTTTAACTTTTCCCTTACAGCTATCTTTTCATGCATATGGACACTAGTCCTTAGAATTCTGCTAAGCTCTTAGCTTCCAGGATATTTTATGCAAAGATAATAATCCCTACTAGTTAAGAATTGCCTAAATATGTACAGTATGCATGAATATTTTTATCAGTTTATCTGCCATGAAATTTATCCTTGTTTTTTTGCTATAAGGGAAGAATGTGATATACTCGATTTTAACCTTGGTTAAAAAGTCATACTTTTCTGATTTGTCATGATGACATGTGTTGAGAATCAAAGGAATCATTTGCTTTCTTAATGGTATGGGAATATAATTTGCAGTTTGTTTTTAAAAGATGAATCACTGTTTGCAGATATTTTTCCTCAGGAAATATGTTTTCAATTTTAACCCCCTCCCCTTTTTCTCTCAGACTAGCTACACAATCTATTTAAGCAAGATACATTAATTTTTTTCATAAAGATGTTTCTCAAGCAGCTTCTTTTTCAAGTCTCCATTTTTGTTGGAATTGCTTATGTAATATGTAGAATAATAGGCCACTTATTTTAATGATGCCCAGTTAATCTTGAATGTGTATCTCATCGATTGTTGACTTCATTCACTCTCACTTTGATTTGTGCTTTGAAAAGTCCAAATCATTGGTGTTTATATTCATAAAGACTGTTAAGGTCCATTGGCAGTAAAAATTTCATATTACTTTAATGCTTTAATTAATTCTTGTATTTGTGTCTGTGTACCAGCTGCACAATAATTCATGACTGTACATTGCAGATAAACCACATTTTGAATATTATGCAATAATTACCACCCTTAACAGACCATATATACTTCTACAGAAGGGTCAAAAATCTGCCTGGGCAGACTAGAGGATTAATAAGGGTGGTGAATTATTCATCATGTAGTGAATCTGCTCCTTAATTTAGCTGATTGCTTCACCTTTTCCAGCAGAAAAGACACTTCAACTAGTTTTGCCTCTTCCATACAACTCTTTTCTGGGTGAAGCCTTCATCAGTGTTAACATTTTGTTACTTCTGGTTAGAATTTTACTTCCAACTTTGGAGACCCCACCTATTCCTCTGCTCCTAGAGCTCGACTTTGATCTCCCTGCCATTTAAGAGCTCATCTTACTCCCTTTGTACCATATCACTGTTCAAATGCCATAGCAACGATTTGCTCAGACATCTAACCATGACAAAGAAAGATTGTTTATTGGTTTTCTTAAAAGGTTTTCAGCAATGCATCCACTTCTTCATAGTTAATATGCTAATTCATACAAGCCAGTCATGACATGGATAAACAGAGAACAGCAAAAGATTCTATACTCTGCCTACTGCATTTTCCTAGGTGTTCCTGTCTAAAAGAAACAGGGCTGGTTATTTTGTATCATTATTGTCAATAAAAGGCTTCTAACAGCTGATTATTTTGTGCTTACCTTTCCCTTCCCGTATTTCTGTTCTCTTTTGTCATTTTGATAAATTGGGATAGGAACCGTGTTTTATTTTACATCTGGATACACTCAAGCTCAAGGAAAACATGCAAGTATTGTAATATTTTCATATGTTCATAATTAGCATATTATATGCATTAGCTGAATGATCGCTTGCTGGAAATCACTGTTTTAGTAGAAACAAAATGGCCCACAGGTACAACCAAATTTCTTTGGAACTGGCATTCCATGAATTAGCATGCTGTGAACTTTCTGTCCATACTATAAAAAACATATGCATGAGATGTGTAATCTATGAAGCACAGCATCCTGTCTGTGATGGTAGCCAGCACCAGATGTTTTACACAAAGGTGCAAAAACCCCTTACAGTAGGTAGATGTTGGATTATTTCTCTGTTAAGGAGGTCTCATCCTAAACTCTAATACTTAGAGATTGTCTGAAGCCCTAAAGGATGAAGTTTTGTTTTCATTCCAGAACTCTTTAATGTCTCACTAAGTTTTGGTCTTTGAGATTGTTTGCTGTGGAGCAGTGGCAGGAATTGAGTTACGGGGGCTCTAGATGTAGGTGCAGTGTTGTTTCCCATACTGGAGCAACGTGCAAGAGCAAAATCTGCTCAGAGCAACTGGAATATTAAACTGCTTAGCTTTTAGCCCCTGGCAAACATAAAGGAGAAAAACATAGCTAGAAAATTAGATTTCTCAACATTTTAGAAATTACATCAATATTCACTAGGACAACAGAGGCCATGTTCCTGACTCCAGGATATCCTGCTTCTAGATTCCAAATTCTTGCTACAAGACATGGGAAATTCTGTGCTTTTAGAAACAGTTGGACATACTTTTGTAATGGAAAAACTTTGGCAACTTAAATATAGTGGTCATTACTTCAGGCACAGATGTACCATGAGTAAACACCACTGTGTTTACAATGGGAAAACAAGTTCATTGTCTCATGAACATGTGTGGTGACAACACAATGGCAAAGAGTAGAAAATGGATCTTAATGAGGCTGAAGAGCCAATGTCTCTCTGGGACCAATTGTGAAAGAAAGTTAAAACTTCCCTTCCTGGCTGTCATGCACTGGAGCAGTCCTACTGCCTCTGTGGCTATAATGCTGCCTCTCCTGTCTGTGTTGGGCCTTCTGGTGTCCCATGGTAACCTGTTCCTCTCCTCTCCTGTTCCTCAGAAGGCCCACTAAAAGAGGAGTAGAAGAACTCAAACTTCCTCCATTAACACTATGCTTCCTCACATCTTTGTTAGCTCTCTCCTTGAGCTCTGAATTAAAAATCTGATTTATAATAATTGAAGCATTGGGTCAAATTATGTTCCTTAACATGGTATGAAACACCTCAAAAATTTTAATGGAAGTTCTGTATGTGTGGGAAAGGAAAAAACTTTTTACAAAAATAATAAAGAATAGATTAAATCCAAAAGACTATTTACCTATTGTTGTCAAGGGAAACTACAGATTTTTAAGCATCTCTCTGCATTAGGAGCAGCAATACTTAAAGGTCAAAGAAAAGTCAGAACTGTAACATCAATGTATTACTACAGAACTTAATAAAATATTCTGTGCATTGTTTTTAATTCCTTATTACTCAAATTCCTGGCTGTACAGAGATCCATTGTCAACATTTGGTTTGGCACTTAGGATTCTCTCCTAGGAAATGGGAAGTGTGGGTTCAACACTATGAAGGCTTCTCAAACTCCAGGAACTTCATGGCTATTCTTCTGTGCTTGATGTTTCCTACTGGCCAAACTTCAGTGGCTACCTGTTCAACATGTGGACATGCTGCATTGCCTAGAGGAGACACCTAAGCTTCCTTCATCGCAGTGGAGAAGCAAGTCTGTAGCTAAGCTGCTCCAAATAGGTACCTGAGAGTGATGTGGACACCTAGCTGTCTCCACTGACTACAGAAAAATGCAGCTTAGGCAGCCTAAATCTCTCTGAAGGCTCATAAATGCTGCAATGCCTAATTTAAATGCCTAAAGTAGGAGGTTTGACTAATGCTGTCCGTACCTATTTTAATCCTCTGCAGTCTCATGCAGACTGTTGTATCTGTTTGTTGTGGATTAACCCCAGCAGGCAGCTCAGCCCCACACAGCCACTTGCTTGCTCCCTGCCATGGGGGATGGGGGAGAGAATCAGAAGGGTAAAAGTGAGAAAACTCGTGGGTTGAGATAAAGACAGTTTAAGAGGTAAAGCAAAAGCTGTGAAGGCAAGCAAGGCAAAACAAGGAATTCATTCACCACTTCCCATTGGCAGGCAGGTGTTCAGCCATCTCCAGGAAAGCAGGGCTCCATCACACGTAATGGTGACTTGGGAAGACAAGTGCCATAACCCTGAATGTCACCCCCCTTTCTCCTCCTTTCCCCCAGTTTATATGCTAAGCATGACGTCATAGGTTATGGAATATCCCTTTGGTCAGTTGGGGTCAGCTGTCCTGGCTGTGTTCCCTCCCAACTTCTTGTGCAGCCCCAGCCTGCTCTCTGGGACGACATGGTGAGAAACAGAGAACGCTTTGACGCTGCTCAGCAATAGTTCAAACATGGGCATGTTAGCAATGCTGTTTTTATCACAAATCCAAAACACAGCACCATATGAGCTGCTATGAAATAAATTAACTCCATCCCAGCCAGAACCAGTACCCTGTTTTACTAGGACCACACTGTCACATTTTAAAGCCATTCTTTGCAATCGGAAAGATGAGAAAATTGTGAATTTTCTTAAGAAATTCTTGCGTATTCAACATAATTCTATGAGCTGACACATAGACCTGAAAACCCCCAGATGTACTATGTGAAACAAATCCCTTCTTGTCCTGGTATACAAACATCTGCTTTGGAGGTGAATTGTGTTTTAAATTGGGGAAAGAAATCATTAAGGGTAGGATAGAATGGCTGATACTACAAATGATGTTGTTGTTATGAAAAAGAAGAATATTGTTCTCTTTCACAGGGTATTGCTTAAGCAACACTGTGGGTCCCTAAACAACAATAACGTGTCCTGCTTCACAATAGGGCATCAGTATATTAATTTAAAGATATTGGTTTCCCCCCACCCCAGATGAAGCTTACAGATACTTTTTTGTTTGAGATGCTGTGGGCTCAAGAAAGTGCTTATTATTGCAACGCTAGCATAAAGCAGTGCACATTAATTTTTATGTGATTACATCTTGCATTAGTGATTAAGATAGAGAACAAAGCTGTAAAAACCTAGAGTTTTTCAAAGTGTTTTACTTTACTGTGGTGTTGCTGCCTTTACGCTGAAAAGGGAACCTCTGAATGTTGATACCATTCCAGTATTTCCTATGTCAGCCTTTCCTCTAAAGTTACAGTTTTCATTTGCTTGGTTCAGTCTTTGCTATTGAAGCCAAAAATCACAATCCTTTGTCCTAACATGCATGCTATCAAAGAGGATTTTAGATCACAGGACACAGCTGAAAACTGCAATCTGACTCTGAAGTTAAATACAAACAGAAATGGAGAAATAAATGATGCACACATTTACTTGATGACCTCAAATTACTTGGTATCATGGTGCATGCCATATTTGTTTTTATTCCATATTACACACTATTTCAATTTATTTTTCATTATTTAGTAGTATATTGTCCAAAAGTTTTTGTTGTGTGGATAATTTAACAACTGCATTCAGTTATTGTGGATATACATTTTAATTATGCATTGTTTAGGCAAAATGATATGAAGTAAATTGAAAAACATCAAACTGTCATACCAAACACGAGCAGACTACCTTGGCAAGCACATCCTTTATGTGCAAACATAAACTTTGCTTTGTCTGTTCAGTAATACCTCTGCCTTTTTTACTGTTTGGTTGCCAAATAAGGTAAATGCACCAGAAGATTTCTCCTCCATTTATTTTTGGTCTTAGGTTGAGTAATGTCGGTGACAAGAAATAGAAAAATTCTAGTGACAGGTCACTATACTAGAATTTAAACCGTTACTATTGCTCTCAATAATATAATGCCACGGACATAGCAGTTGAATACCCCAAGTCATTTTTAAAGGACAGTTAAATGGCAAATGCCTAAAAAAAAATTTCAGTTATTCCTGGTATGCCAACAAAATATTTTTGCACATTAACTTAGTAATTAGAAGAATTATACCAAAAAGAACAGGGAAATCTAACTTTTGGATTCATTTAATCCATATATATTTGTGCTTTATTAGATAATGCTTAATTAATTTTCACTTGCTAAGAAAGTTTGCAATAGAGAAATTGTATATTAGATATTAGTATGTTAGACATTAGTGTATTAGATCCTAGGTTTTGTAATAAAATCACCCCCAAGAAAGCTAGCAACTAATCAATCTCTATCTCTCTTGTGGTTTCATTGCCTAAATACACAGTTCCTTGGACTATCTGGGCTTCCCAGAAACACTCCAGTTCCACTCTCTTTTTCCCTCCCCTTAATGCTAAAACTGCATCCTCCTCTGCTGGAGGAATCCACTCTCTAGTTATCTCTTTATCTACCTGCCTCAAAGCTATTGCCACGTAACCTTTAACAGAAAAAATTTCTGCAGTATATGATGAGATTATATATTCATATTTGTAGACTGCATTTCATTTGTACCTTCCCTTTCAGTGCACTTCTAGCTTCCTTGGTGAATTTTTCCCTGAAGCCAGCTACAAATTAGCTAAGTATACTGGTATGAGACTTTCCTTGTCTGTACAGGTAGAAATCAGGTACAGAGTCAAATGCAGTGACAATGTAAGGGACTTACTGATGTTAGCTGGTGTGGGACTCATTCGCGTAAATGTAGTGACTGCAGCTATCTACATCTGAGTAATTACCCTAGGCTCTCTGTAGTCAGCGGGGAGACAAATGCACACATTAGAATATGGCTCATTTGATACTGAAATACATGTTTAAAATGAATCAGAAGAATTGCTCCCTAAGAAAACACAGAAAAGGTGCAGATCTTTAACTCTTTTTTCCTGTTTGGAAAGCACTATCCCCAGAATGCAGTGCAGGTACACTTGCCAGGTGCTTATTTTGTGCTGTTCTGGCTAAACTCTGATAAACTTCTCTACTTGAGAAGAAACAGATATAGCACAAAAGCTGTCCCAACATCTCCTTGTTCAGTAAATATTTCCCAAGGATGATGGGTCACTTGTTGGAAGAGCAAGAAAACTGGCCCCGTTGACGATTAATACAATTTTGTTGGCTCTTAATAAACATAATGGGAGGAAGGAAATCAGAGGTTACTGCATATTGCACTTTATAATCCATATAAGAAATCACATCAGTATTTATTGGCAAAAAAGACTGGGTGGAGAGGAGAGGGAGATACTAACTGCATTTATGTGGAAAACAGAGATGGAAATGTAGTCTGTGTAACAGTAGGCAAAATACTTGCTCTGAAAAGGAAATATTTTCTTAAATATCATAATAGCACCTTGAAAATCCATTCAGGAATTGGCTCATAGTTTCTCCTGATAATGCCAAGTGGTAGGTCAGGTCACTGAAATGAAGAAATTACAGTCTAAATGGTTGAGTCAGACAAGGGACACATTTGGTTCATCAGCATTTCTGTCAGTTATGGAAATATCTCAAATGGAAAATGTTATCCATAAATAAGCACTTTCTGCTACAATTCTCTGCTGTCTTTAATATGCCTCACAACAATTATGTGTAGCTATGTAGTGCTGGTACTTTGGAGATCACCTAAAGGGCTCCAGAGTACCATTCTTACCAGTGTAAAAGGCAGTGCCCTTTATAAATATAAAATAACATAGCTTATGATACATGCCTTTCTTTTATGACTCTGTGTATAGGTGTATAACTGTTGTGATTATGAAACGAGGTCTAAGCTCACAGAATTTCCTTCTTTTCCTACCTAATGCTGTCTAGTAATATGAGAATAAAATTAATAATTTCCAATTTTTTTGTTTGTGTATTACATTGTGATCTAGTTGGCAAAAAAACTGACATCTGACTGAATTAGTGAAAGAATAGAAAAGAACAGGATCCAACATCTGGCAAGATGTGACTTGGCCTTTCTTCTTGGTTGTGTCTGTTTCAAATGCCAGGTGTCTATCACCTGGGGTGTAGTCTTACTTTGGCAAAGTAAATCTATTACTAACTCTCTGAAGAATGCCATGTCTGAATGATGCCACTGCTAATGGAACACTGATTTACTGCCACAACTGTAAAGAATCTTTTTTAACATTGTGTTACACTTCCCATCAATTTAGATCAACCAGACCTACCATATGTGAGAAGTTATCTGCATTTTTCTCCAATAAAACTGAAATGATGAAAGCTGTGCTTTCCCTGAGGTATGATCCACTATTGGTAGCCTCATTGTTATTTCTTTAGCCCTCATCTTTGTCAGGGCTGGAGCATATTATTCCTGCAATGCTTGCCAGAATTCTATGGCTTATTTGTTGTTTGAGACTCACCATATGTGTCTTTGATCCCTGTCTAGTAGGCACCTTGGCTGCTCGCCAGTTTGGCACTTATGATTATCAGCAGTATGAATAGCTCCCTTGCTTCTGATTCTGTCCTTCTTGCTGTCATCAAATCACTCTTTAAACAACTTTCTTATTTTCTTTTAGATACTTGTAAATGATCAACCTATTTTTACCATGCCTTTCTTGGCCAAGGTTTTATGTCACACTGCAGGAAATCCAACAGCTTGATGTTTCCACTCCTAATGATCTGACTGCCAACTACCTGTGTNCTCTGCATATTACACAGATTTGCCTGTTCTCCCTAACTGGTAGGCTTGGTGGCATGACTTTTATGGGAGATTATTATATTTTAGTGAAAAGCATTCCTTTTAATGTTTTAAAACCTTTGACCAGAATACAGTGTGAGCCAATGACAATGATAAATTCAGAGAAGTATCAGAATGAGAAATAGTTTTAAGAGAGAGATGGAAAGCCAAAAGCCAGTCATGTGCAATTTCTATTCACTATCCTGATGTAGCACTAAACACATCTGAGTCCATCCATGCGTTCTAGTAAACTGAAGTTGTGCCAAAATGCCATTGTTGAACAAAAAATATGCAGAATCAAAATAAGGAACAGCACAGGGCTTATAAAGGTCCAGACCATGAGAGGCCCATGTACTGTTATAGAAAGATCTGCCAGAAGTCTCCATTATTCTTTACATGAGTTTGCAAATGCTGGTATCAGTAAATATACTGGTACTACCACTGAAAGTAGACAAGGTTAAACAGCGTATCGTACAATACCTACCTTCATGTTAACTCACAAAGTGGGGTGGAGTAAGTTTTGTAGCACCTCCAAGCAAAGAACAGTATTGGCATGATTATGCCTGCCTAAGATGCACTCTTCTTGGAGCTACTTTCATGCTGTGCTTTCCCATGCGACTCTTGTTTAGGAATAACAATTTGGTTTAGCTCTAAAGCTTTTAACATACAGTGCTTTTTCGATAGATAAATTACCATGTCCTTCCCCCAAGAAACATGGGAGTTTCAGATGAATGTGTTTTATTTATACATCTCTTAATTTTGAAACAACTGCTTACATGGAATTAGAAGAACTAGTTGAAATATTAAGTGCTAAATTGGCAAAGGTGAAAAACAAATTCTGATTTCAGGGAGAATGAAAGGTACAACAGAAAAAAACAGTGAGAAACTGTTGCATGAGAACCCAGTTGATTTGGGATTACTTTATAATGTATCACTGTTATATTTTCCTTCTCCACCCCACAACACTGGCATTTCTGATAAAGATGCTCCTTTTTAGCATATTTGGTGGCAGTCTGAGTCTTAAAGCAGGTTTGTGTCAGAAAATGTTGATAGCAGACTTAGGCTGGAAGGGCGCGCTGAAGCTTTAAGCCCTATAAAAATGGCATTCAATTCCAGCAGTATGTTTTATAGTTATGTTTATAACAGCAGTGACATACAAGGAAGCAATACTATTAGAAGCGATTTACTGTGGATAAGATAGCAGTTTGATTGCTAAGCTACCTGCAGAGGGTTATAATAAAGCTAATTTCAGAGGTATTTGTAAGAAAGATGATTAAAGGCAATATGAAGTTTGACTCCAGTACTGGAGTAACTTCAGAACAGGTCAGGTGGGTAGGAGAGGTATACTTTATATATACACATACTCTAACTCCTCATGATTGCATTTTTCACACTATTTCCAAGTTGCTATGAAACGTACAGAAAAGTGCAAAATGAAATTATTTACCTTAATAAAGTGTTTTTCTCTTCCGATGTACCACATCAGAGAGAAACTGTCTCTCGCTGGGAGGCAAAAGTGAAAGGCTTGATTTTTTGGCCAGCCTTTGTACATTTTATTCCTAGCTTCACAGGTAACAAGGCCAAAGCAAGTACCCAGAGTCAGCATTGAATGGAAGCTTAGTGGAATATTGAACTGTGAAAATGTAAGACTTTTTAATTCATAAATATTTTACTGGAAGAATGCAGAAAAGATACTAACTGCCTCAGATAGCAGTCAGTAGAGAAAGCTCCTGGCACTTTTCTGTGGCCATATCTGAAATTGCAGAGATGCCCACCAGCGGTATTTTAAAATAAATTTTAAAATCGTATTTTAAATATTTTAGTTCTGAAAAGCTATTGTCCTTGAAAAACAAAAATTTCCCAGCCAGTCATCATCCACTTTTGGTTTACAATGGCATTCAGAAACAGGTAGGGTTTTGGATGCACGGAACAGCAAGGTTGAAATGCAAAACAGTAAAAGAAAAAGATGGTGCTTTGAGAGCATCATGTTTACCCGTGAACACCTGAAACAAGAGACTTGGCTGTAAACCTGATAATCTTTTGCAAAATATGTCTGAGGGAAAGGTTAGTGAATTTGACAAAAAACCCCTGATATCCCAGAAAAGGAATGATCCAGAAACAATTCCCAATGCATATGGTATTTCGCTTGAGAGTAGTCTGGAAAGTTGGCTGATACACTGAACGCTGAAGGAGATGACGAAATATAACCTGCTGCTTCTGAGCAAGCTGTAAGAACCTGAAAACTATGCCATTTGCTACGTTCTCAGTTTCTGCTACCCAAATGAAAAGCGTAAGAGCAAGCGTGTGCATAAAGCTTCTTGTCAAAGACCTGCTGCTACCTCAACAGCCCAGTGAGCAAAGCAGGTTTTATTCCTCACCATTTGCGCAGCCCCAGGATCCCAAAGAGGGCAAGCGGGCTTGGTCTCCAAGCAGCCCTGTTCCTTCCCCTTGCTCCTCTCTTTCCCCTCAAGCCTTCTGGCAAAAGCATTGAAAGCCCAGGCTGGGCCCCTTTTTCCCCAGGCGTGCGGCGTGTCAGGAAGGATGTGGGGTAGGACGGCTAGCTGTCCCCATGCTTCTGTCCCCCACTCCCCCGAGCTGTGGACCCGCCGGGGCCCCAAGCCTCCTCGGGGATTTCTCCCCCACCCCCACCTGCAATGGCAGGCTGCTGTGGCACTGGCCAAGCCCGCACCAAACGCGGGCAGCCACCGCCGGGGATCCTCCGCCGGGCGCCCTCAGCGCCCGAGAAGGTGAGGAGGGGTAGGTGAGGAGACGCTGCAGCCCGCCGCCGCGGCGGTTGGCGGGCTGGCGGGCTGAGAGGACGGTTGCCGCAGGAAGGGGGCGCGGTGGGGATGCCGGCGCGGCGGGCTCCCGCGCTCCGCCAATCACAGGCGCTGCTCGGGGCCGGGCTGCAGCCAGTGGCTGCGGCGGGCGCGGGGCTGGCGGGGCTCCCGCGGGCCGGGAGGCTACGCTGACCTTGCGGCTGGCTGTTG
>VYZV01021187.1:18467-53556 GCA_013401275.1 Pandion haliaetus
GTGAGGGCTACCTACATCTACCACAAGGAAAGCAAAAATAAGTCAAAAATAAAACTCTAGTCTCTTGCTCTGCTGGATGTGGCTGTGACTCTAGGAGGCATATATCTATCTAAGTAATGCTAATGTGTGCTATGTTACCTTGTAGGATTTCTGTCACAGATTTAGGCTGTCATATGGGATGCACTACCCAGAATTATTAACAGTTGGTTCAGTATGTTATCATTGGAAAGCACAGTGTACGTTATTGTCAGTTTTATAATTGAAGAGGAACAAAAATTCTACATGCTAAATACGTATCATAACGAACAAAAGCTTGGGTCCTCTAATTTAGGCAGCTAACCTCGGTTTCAGTGTCTAGGTTGCAGTGATTTATATGCTACATGCCTAAATCTCCAGATCGAAACCACACAGCCCAAGATTCCCTCATCTCCTCACTGCATGACACTCTTGGATCAAGAAATGCACACAAGTGTCTTAATTTTGCAGTTGTAATTTGCTAATTTAGATTTTGCAATATACTATCACGTTTTAAACATATGCTAGAAACTTCTCAAATTTATTTTTAAAGTAACTCAAGAATAACAATGAAAACCCACAGTCCATATGACAATTATGTATATTTGTCTTAACCACTTCCTGTATTTGATGGTTGATTCTTGATTCAAATTACAGCACAAAAATGAGGCATATGGTGTTATGCTACCTGGGAGGAGAAGGCATGTCTGTTTTATTTGAATCTTTTAGCTACACCTCAGAGCAACTGATTTGAGACATACTATATTTCATGCTCTTTCTATCTCCTTGTAATTACATATTCCAGGAACAAATCCACATTTGCAAGTTTTCCTTAAATAACTATTTAAGCTATTTTAATTTTTTAATTTAATTTATTTTGTTTAACAAGTACTAGAAAAATTTGCTGTCAACATTATTGCAAATATATTAATTTATTATGACAATTACAATATACATCATAATTTACATTCAGGTTTTTTTATGTGCTGAAAATTGCATATGAAGTGTGTTCTTAATAGAGGAAAAGGAAGCTAGATGTCCTGAACTTTATATTGCATAATTCTTGTTTCTTGACTTTTTAAAAGGGTAAAGTTATTTAAAGATACTTAATGAAATTAGTATAGAGAAAGTATATTAATAGCATGGGGCAAAGATCCTGTATGCTTTTTTTTTCCTCTCTCCTTTACCTTCCATTCTTATCTCTTTCTGTGTTTTCATCGTGAACTTCCAAGGTATTTAGATTTTACATTGTCTTTCATGTAATTTAAGACTAAATAACTGATCACGAAAGGCCTTTGAAATTCCTGACTTCCAGCCCTTTATATTCTTCTACATGTAGAGGCCTTGTCAATACAGAACTCAGCAGATGGATCTTTTTCTCGACAAATACATCACAAGAATGGGACTTTTTTTGTTTTGTTGCAGATTCCCAAGCAACATATATTTTCTTAATGTTCATAAGATGTAAAGCATACAATGTTATTAAAAAAATAAAATTCATAGAAGAATAAAGTAGAAAGGATTCATGTAACTATAATTTAGAATTAAATTATAAACCATTAAGTTTGTATCAGCATGCTGTATCTTTTCTTGATGACTTTGGAGATGATAAATGACATTTGATACATGCTGA
This sequence comes from Pandion haliaetus, assembly GCA_013401275.1. Lineage (NCBI taxonomy): Eukaryota > Metazoa > Chordata > Aves > Accipitriformes > Pandionidae > Pandion > Pandion haliaetus. Next base: position 20,116 of record VYZV01021187.1, read on the forward strand.
CACTGAAGGTAGTAAATAAAACACAAAAACACACTCCCACTGAATTTAACCAGAGTAGAGAGAGTTCAGTGCTGAGCTCTTTCCAAAATTTTCTTTGAAGTCGAGAGGAGTTTCCCCTTTAGAAGATCCAGTCAGTAGACTCATGCCAATACTCAGCCAGGTTATTCTTTGTGCTGCAGAATAACAGCTCAAGAACATTGGTGGATAAAATGTTGAAGAGAGAAAATCCAAAAAGGCTAAGTGGTTGGTTTGCTAAAGGTGTCAAACAGGATGTTAGAAGTTAAGAAGCTGATAATAAAGTGTAAGTTTGACCTAAGTGGAGTCATGACTTTTAATTCTTTTGTTCTATTGGATTGTAAATAGTGGAAAGATAACGGGAGCTTTTTATTTGATACAGATTTGTGCTATATTGGGATTATTATGTGGGTTTACAACTTTATAATACAGCTGGAAATGTTGTAAAGGATTTTACAGATCTTGCTCTGCAAATCTGGGAATTAAAAAAACACACAGGAAATTTCTACTCAGACCCAACATCTGTTTTTTGGTGAGATCCCATTTTTGACTCGTCCCACCTCCACCTCCTTCAAAGCCTACATATGGGCACAGTGATGTTCATTTCCTCTCTTGCCAGCTCAAGGAAAAAGATTAATTTCAGACACCCCATGTGTCAAATCATCATTTTAAAATTCATACATCTTGAGATCATTCTTCTTAATTCATTTTCTCATTGCCTTGACTGAGAGTAAAGATAAATGACTTGCCTAAGATCAACTAGATCCAAATTTAATTCCTACTGAAATAAATGGGAATATTATCTTTATCTCAGGTTTTAATAAGCATTTTATTTACAATTTGTGGATCTTCTAGCTTCTAGTTTGGGTAAGGAGATCTCACAAGTGACTTACAAGACTGCTGTAAGACTTACCAGTTGGTCAGACATAGAAGTTTTCATAAAGCAAAATACTTACTTTTCCTAATTAATCAAATATTGTATCTGTGAACTGTCTGATGAAGTGACTAATAAATAGTAGTAACAGTCGTCTCTATAGTGGCTTGGATCACAAGTTAGTTTTTTTTCACCTAGACTTGGCGTAAAGGTGGAATGCTGGGTACCTCGAATGAAGTTACACTTATTTTTCTCAGTTTTAATGATAGGACCTTTTTTTGGTATTTCAGAGGAAAAAGGTAGCTCCAATTCTTGCAGCATCTGGGTTGGAAGATTCACTTGTTTATGAAAGTGACCGTGTAAATTTCAGTTTCTATGTGAGTATCATGCAATGAGACACTGGTGCAGTGTAGGTTCAGTCCAGAGATAAAGCTGAAGTGAGTTCTTGTCACCCTCTGCTCTTTCACAGTGTAAATATTTGGCACATTTAACCAAGGTGACAATTCTCTGAAATTTTAGGAATTGAAGGTTATTGAGATCCTTTGATGTGTCAAATGTGGAAGGAGTTATGTTTGAAGAAGCTGTGGGGGACTTCAGAGAAGTAGTTATTAAGTACTTCAGGCTGTGTTGAATTCTCTTCTGTTGTTCAGCTCACTCATTCATTTAACAAAAGTGAAATATTTTCTTTAACATTCTTTTCCCCCAACCGTGTATTTAAAAAGATAGATGAAGTATGAAAGAGAAGTGTGTATTAAAGGTGGTGTGTGGTATTGTGAACTTGCTGGGGAATGCGTACCACCTTACAATGTGTGCCAATGCATATGTGGACCTTGACATACAGTGTAATGAAGTACTGTGCACTCAGTAAGGTTCATCAATTAACTGAACCTCAGAAAATACTGGAACAAAAAAATACTAATTTTAAGAATGGAAGTAAAAAGCTATCAGGCACAAATTTATAGGAAAAGGTTCTGGCTATCTAATCTATCCATCTTCTGTCACATAGAAAAACTCATCAGGATGTTGAAACTCTGAGAAAAAGTTGCTTTATTGGCTGATCTGGAATTTCTGAGATAAGAGCACGTAATATGAGGCCTGTAGCTCAGTGATCAAAATCGGGCTTTCATACTGTGCTAAATACCAGTAAAGCTGATTCAGCATTTTTGCTTTTCAGCAAAAGGGAAATATTTTATTACTGCTGTATTAATATATACCTAAATAGTTCTTTTGGGGCAGTGTCGTGGTTTCAGGTCAGCTCAGCTGGTAACAAAGCACCATGAAGCCGCACACTCACCCCTCACCCCCGCGCCTGGCCACGTTGGGATGAGGAGAAAATCCAAAGGCAGGCTCGTGGGTCGAGACAAGGACTGGGAGGGATCACTCCCCACTTATGGTCACGGGCAAAAGACAGGCTCAACTTGGGGAAGAAACAAAATCAATTTAATTTACTATAAATCAAATCAAATAAAAACAAGGGTATTAGGAAGGAAAACCAAACACCAGAACACCTCCCCCCCACCCCTCCCGCCTTCCCGGCTCAGCTCCACTCCCGATGCTTTCTACCTCCTCCCCCCGGCGGCGCAGGGGAACAGGGGATGGGGCTTGAGGTCAGCTCGCCACACCTTGTCTCTGCCGCTCTGTCCTCCTCAGGGGGAGGCCTCCTCATTGGTCCCCTGCTCCACCGTGGGGTCCCTCCCACGGGAGACAGTCCTTCACCAACTTCTCCAACGTGGTTCCTTTCCGCGGGCTGCAGTTCCTCACAAACTTCCCTGGCGCGGGTCCTTTCCGCGGGCTTCAGTTCTTCCCGAACTTCCCTGGTGCAGGTCCTTTCCGCAGGCTGCTCTCCAGTCTCACACTGCTCCAGCACGGTTTTTACCATGGCGTTACGGCCATCTTCGGGAGCCTCCGCTCCACCGTTCACCCCCATGGGCTGCAGGGGGACAGCCTGCCTTCTCACCACGGGCTGCAGGGCCATCAGCCTCCTCAGGCGCCCCCTCCTCCCCCTCCTTCTTCACTGACTCCAGTATCGGCAGATATGTTCCTCTCACGTTTCCCAACCCCCACACTACCGGTTCCCCTTCTTAAATATGTTCTCCCAGAGGCGCTACCACCGTCACTCCCCTCCTAGAGGCGGGTCCGACATTTTGGCGCGTCCGACATATTGGGGCGGCGAATTTTCCAGCAGCTTCTTAAAGGGGCCGCCTCTGCAGCCACCCTCCCCTGCCACCAAAGAAAACCGCGCCACACAAACCCATAACAGGCAGAAATGTCAAAATGGTGTACACAGTTGAAAACTAAGTACTGCAGCAGAGATGAATGTTTTTTCTATTTTGTAATATGTTGATAGTGACATAAGTTGTAATGAATAATAGTTTATTAAATAGGAGATTATGAATCAGATACAGACTTTATTTTTCTGACTATCTGGTGTTTTAATCAATCACTCGCTCCAAAGGAATCAGAAAACTGATAAATTAATGATTTACATTTCAGGAAAATACTTCCAGGGATACTTTTAAGGGTTGCTTTTCAATCTTAAGTTGGAAGTAATCGGCTCGTGACTTTTCAGACTTACTGGGTTAGACATAATAATTGATGGCAAAGATTTCAATCATAGTTTGGGACAAAATTCTAATGTTGCAAGAGATGAAAAAGATGCTGCAGTTGATAAGAAGGAAATTATACTTACTGTCAGAATGTTATTGTAGCTGATACTATTTTTAGATAATTCCCTTGTTAAATGGAGATTTATTTTATGCTTTGGTGTAAGTGAATGAAAGTTACTCCAATTGTTATATTACATTTGAATTTGTTATTTGGATTAATTATACTTAGGAGAGTGATTCTCAACAGCTCTTGCAACAAAAACCCAGATTTATTACATGCAAAAACTGCTAAAAGGTGCATTAGTAAAAAACTGTGCTGGGTAGACATTTCTTCTTTGTTTGGCTGTTTTTTTGTCCACAGATGTTAGCCGTTTTGTATGGGAATAAAGGTGTTAGTTTATGAGTTTCTTGGAAAAAAAAAGTTGAAAGGCTTTGAATGCATGAGATGTGTGGACTGAAGCGCCAGAGGACATTGGTGGAATGTTAGGTGAAGCCCATAGGGAAATAATTCAACAGCAGCATCTGGAAAGGAACTGTATGTGGCTTTAGGGTTTACTTTTAATGCAAGTAGTTAAGATGAGATTAAATATAGGTGTTGGTATGTGATAAATGGGGGGGCAAGGTAAGTGATGAAGGTATATCATGTGGAATACTGGGATTAGGAAGAAGATTTAACAGAATCCACAGCTGATCGTGGCTGAATTTTTAAAAGCCTGGAAACATAGTTTGAATTGAACTATATGTTGGCTTCATATAAAGCAAAACAGCTTACGTGAAGAATTTATTGGGGAAAGAGAAGAGGGAGGATAGGCAAGTTCCTTGGCCCTGCCATGTCTCACTTATGCCTGAATGATATGAAGAAGGCAGAAAGTTAAATTGCTAAGCCAGCTGGCTGTTGGCTATACAGAGAGGAATCAACTGGTGATTGAGAATTTTCTGTTGTTTCCCTGCCATTTTTTGATATTTAGGACTTGATGCAATTACGTAAGCACAGTTGTCTGGTGCCATGTGAGATGCCCTAAGGTAGCTGAGATGGCTTATAGGGTTGGCAGATATCAAACAGGATCTATGGGAGACCTGTGCCCTCTGGCATGATAGCTGGAAGTGATAGCTGGAAGTCAAGTGGGATGTGTCTGAAATGCTCTGGGTCCCTGTAATTAACCTTCTGACTTGTGCCCTTACTACTTGGCTGGGTTGTTTCATATGCTTTTGACCATTGCTGACAGTGCTGAGAAGTGGCTTGATTCAGCCGGCCACGCTTCATTGCTGATGCCATTTAAGATGCCCTATAATATCCTACTTTACCTGCAGCTGCCAAAAAAGGCACAGGTCCTGTGCCCTACATGCTGTGTTTAGGGAACCTTAAGACATTATATGTGAGTATATAAATTGACTGTACTGGGCTGCCTAGCACACCTGTAAGCATAAATGTGTAGATACCTAAGTTCAGGTGTTTTAAAGTCCAATTGAATCCTGCCATTAAGAACATTTCAGGATATTTTGAGCTTAGTGAGTGGTATGGCTGGATTGCCATTTAGTCCCTAAGTGTTATTATCCATCATCAGAGTTTAGAACAATCCTTCCGTCAAGACTATGTGTTACAGTAAAATGAAAATACAGCTAATGGTAATACTCTTAGGTATTTTTTATTTATTTTGTGCTTAGTTAACACTGACCCCCTGGTCTTATACCAATTTTACAACAAAGCACATTTCTTTCTCGTCAGTTTTACAACTTATTATCCAGAATATGGAGGCTGGAAAAAATCTTCCTGAATTCATGAAGTCTAGAAGTGGAAGCAATAAAAAATCAGGAAATCTCATAATTCATTTTGGCATGACAACCCTTAATCTTCTCACATAGTCTGAAGTGGTAAGATCCCATTTTGGTTTTGTCTTTGTCATAGTTTCTCCAGTACCGGTCCATTTTCCTCTGCTTGTTCCACTCCACTGTTTTCAGGTTTGCATGATTAAAACATGTTAAAATCTTATTACATGACTATTTAATGTCATAAATTGGAAATTTAACCAGTTCAGCAGAAGCTGTGACAAATCATTATGAGTACTTCTTAATAGGCTCATAAAACCAGATTATTTTTCTTTAATGTTTATTTTAAAAATAAGGCATTATACCTGTTTTTTTCTAAATTTCATATAAGGAAAATTTTCAATGGCTTTAATTATTATCAATTAAATGGGCAGAAAATGATATTCTTTAAATATGCTCACATTTGACTGATTCCGTTGTGAAAATGGAACATTTTTATAACATCAAGAATGGTGTAACATTCAAGATACCATAATTTCCTTCCTCCTATTAGGAAGTTATTATGGTAACACTTTGCAGATGTTATTTTTCAAAAGAGCTTTATAAATTTTAAATTCTCCTGAATGATGAGTTGCCAACAGTAGCTAAATAAATAACCATTAAACTACTGTCACTTTTATCAGTGTCTTTTGGGAAGAGGCCTATGGAAAACATAGTGGTGGGCCAGCTGTACTTGAATTAAAGATTTCCTTGATCTTTTAGGCACTGCCTTTGGACACAGAAGGTGATTTTGGTGACAGTAATAATTGAGAATTGTTGATTTACTTCCAACTTTTTACTTGAGTTCTTAAAGATCTGTGCATAACTCACTTTTATTGACAATGAGGTATTTAAAGAGGATATATATCTGATAGGGCGGATGGGCTGGCTTGTCAATGTATTCACTTTTCTCCCTATTGATATCCTGAAGTACTATAAAGGGCAAATTACTTTCACATGTTGGTCTTGTAAGGATGATCATGCCTCTGCTTTTTCAATGTGTGTGGAAAAGCACCACTCTTTCTGCCTTCTAGAATTGTGTCCTCAGTCTTGCCTGTAAAACACCATACACACCATAATACTATTACCATAAATAATAGTAAAGGAAAGTGTGGGAGGTTTTGGCTCCAGTGTCATCAGTATGCTGTTGATCTCAGTTCTCTGTATCCTTTTCATCCAGCCCAGATGGCAGAGTATAATTTCTTTTCCAGGCTTTGACCAAGATAGGGATATGGGTGAAAGTGAGTTGGCTGCAAATCAACTTGGTTAATGGAGAAATGCCGCTTGTTAGCCAAGGGAAGCATTTAGGGAAATAGAAAAAGGTACTGTATACATCATGTCCTGAAAATACATTTTTAATTTTTGCTAAAGTGACTGGCTCTATTGGCCTCTTACTAACAACAGAGGCCTCTAGTACCATTTATTATTAATGATTCCATTAATAGTCTAACTATGGTTGTCTGTGCCTCTGCTACCACCTGACTCTAGTAATACGTTCCCTTCATGATTACTTTTCAAGTTACCCAAAATGATCTGTGACTACAGCACATCTGTCTGCTTTTAGGGTGCATGAACTGTTAGCTGTAATTGACACTTTTATTCAAATCTCTGTGATTCCAAGTGCTCTACATTTGTTGAAAACAGCATCAAATGTTTTTTAGAAGATGGGAAGTCAACTTGTCAGTGATAATTCAGAAAGTTCAGACTCATCCCGGAGACTGTTATTTGACAGATTTGGTCTATTTTTTTGTTCAGCCAAGTTGTGAATTATTTTATGTAAAATACAGACATGAATATTAAAGAAGTGGTTTCTTTGTTTTCAGAGATTGTGAACAGTCTTTGGGCTTGATTTTATCCTTCTGAGTATTTGTCCTGTAATGCTACTACTTTTTTCAGATCATCCAACATCATGGCAGAGAATTGGACATGGTTTGTAGTTGGTCTTAGAACTAGCTGCTCCGTTATATATTCATTCCCCAGTTCCTGAGACTTTTCTTCATGAATATATGTATTTTCAATAGGTAGTCTTAATAGATTTTGCCCTTTATCATTGTTTAAGGTGGGAAATACAGCTTCTATTCATTTTGCTATCCAGCATAGCCATTACTGTGTAGGTGAGATAAAGACACTGGTTAAGTTGTGTTCTATCATTTCACTGTATCTGTGCTTTGCATAGTTTTGTGGGTTGAAAGCAATATATGAAAAGGTACAAAGCAAGGACTTAATCAGTACTGAAGCGTAAGAATACAGACAAGCAATTCATGGTTTTATATACTGCTACTGGGAAAAACACGTGCCCAGTGTAGTAGTTCAGTGTAGGGCTTCAATCTTGGAAGAAATACTGTTGCATTCTGTGTTGTCTTCAAATAATGGAGAAATCAAGAAGAAAATCTAGTTTATGAAGAAACTGCAAAGATCATAAAGAAATACAGGATAATATTGTTGCAAGATTAGTATGGTAATTTGTTTGACTAAGAGTAGTAGTTTCAGAATGCATTCCAAACCCACGACATGATAAAATAACAATGAGGAATCTTTAAGCCTGTTTATTACTTCTGAACTCGGCACTTCCTCACAAAAGGGGAAAATGAGGAATAGTCTGAGAATGAACGTCAGTTTAGTCTTTGATGTGATATGAAAAGTACAACAGGAACAACTTTCATCCTTTCATGTATTTAAAAATGTATTAATAAATTATTAGAGCTTCTTATTATGCTTTTAAAATAAAATTAAAAGAGACACCTCCAAACAGTATGAAAATATATGACTACCCATTCAATTAAACAAAATGGAAAGAGCCAGGGTTTCAGTGTGTGTATATTCATAGTTCAAGCCAAGTTCACCTGAATTGGCTATACAAGGCAAATTATATGTTGGAGGAAGATGCAGGTTTTGTTTGCATCTCTAGGCGACTAAGTACATCCACTGTAAGCAAAAGGGTAAACTCCAAATCATAGAAAACAATATTCAGCAGGTGTTTCACACAAAGTATGTGAGAGTTGACCTCTTCTGATCTAGTATAAAGGAAAACAGTCAGAGAAGTAAGGAATTCCTTCTCTTAATCCCTCTGTTAGACTCCTGCAGACAGGGATCATACTGTTTTATTAATTCTGTAGCTCTTTTGGAAAAATGTGCTATTTTGTGTTTGGCCTGAAAGAAATGTGCTTTCTTACAGAAGGAATTGCTTATTTGATTTGCTACATCATGTTACATTTTGCTAAGACCTGGGAGATACTGTGCTGTGAAATTGGTTTGTACACTTAGTACCCCTCCAGTGATTCTCTGTGCAGTAAGTGATTTAGCACAACTGTGTATCATGCCTCAGTTTTCTCTTTTATAAGTGGAGTTGTATTTCTGCATCAGACAGAGCTCTTTTACTGTTAATTGGATTTTGGTGTATTTTTTTTTGTGTCAAACCCTTGCTTGTTGCTTGAACAAGGCATTATCCTTTGGGATTACTCTCGTAGCATCTGGTAGCTGTAGCCTCCACTGGGTAAGGAGATGGTGCAGCAGGATCAAGAGAGAGTTAATGTACAAGGCGCTAACTTTCAGCTGTAGTTTATGACTGCTGCTGCTCTAATCTGGAGCATGTGATATTACTGGCCTCCATCAACAAAGCTTCTACTTAAAGTGCTAGCCATTAACAACTACTGCACTTTCTTTTTAGGTACAACTGGTAAAAAAGGGCAAAGAAAGGGAGAAATAGGCTGTGTTCTACTCTCAGCATGTATGACCTGGGGTAAAGAAATGCTCAGGGAGTATATATCTGAATTGGATGCCAGGGAGCAAGGATCAGATAGTGCAATGAACTCTAGAATAAGAAATTCCTCTCAGTTCGATTGTCAGGGAGCAGTGAGGGCTGGCAGCTCCCTAAGGGAGGGGAGCTGAGGGTGGTAACAGGGCTGGCAGGTCACCAGCCAGGGCCCAGTCCCACAGTAGTTAGGTGAGGTGAGCAGGGTAGGCCTAGAGGTGGTAGCCAGGTTCAAGCAAGAGTCCAGATCATTGGGCAAGTTTGTTGTGATAAGGGAGGTCCAAAATTAGAGCTGGGAGTGCAGGTCAGTCAGTCAAGGTCAGGATTTGGTGCAGTGATGGTAATCAGGGTTGGCCACGCAGCACAGTGACCATCAGGCAGGTCTGTAGTGATGAGAGAGGTCCAGGGTCAAACTGGAAAGTCAGTCCATAGGTGAAGGTCTGGATCAACATTGATCTGTTTACAGAGAAGTAATGGGAAAACAAGGAGGCAAGAATTCAGTTGATCTGAATTGCTTCTAATGCGTAGCTTGGGCAGAAGAATAGAAGTCGTGCTAGTTGGTCCAAAGAGATGTTCTGAAATGGGAATTAGAATCCTCTTCATTGGACAGATGGAGCTTAAATATCCATGTGCTATGTGTTGCCTTTCATATATATATATACCTGGAAAATTGTTGATGCGTAAGGCATCAGTTGCTGAGGGTATATTTTGGATTGATATCATCTGCTACAAGTGGTAATGTTATTTTCTCTGTCCTAAATATTTATCTGTATTCCAGTGTTTCAGTGAGGAAGACCTTAGAAGCAAAGATGAAATGTGGCAGCAGGATGTATTGGGAATCATGTCAGCAAGGAAGGGTGAAAACTTAATTTAGAATGATGAAAAGAATACATCGCCTACTGAGCTCTTGGAGGAACTCAAAAGAAGTTCCTCTGATTTCTCTTGATGAACTATATATCATCTAATGAGTTATTTGAGGCAGTTGTCTGCTTGGGATTAATACATCTGAATTAGGACATAAGTAGGTGTCTACAGCAGCTGAAGTTCCTGTGATAGCCAGTGCAGACCTAGGACAGGACTTGGTTGCCTAAACATAAGTCCCTAGTGCCATTTGAAACACCTAGAATATGAGACATCCTTACGAGGTAGGTATATCCTGTACATTGTAAAATGCACAAGAGACCTTTTTCCTGCTGGAGTGGCATTCAGTCCCCAAGCAGTTATACAAACCTGGTGATTGAGACCATTAGCCGCTAGGTATGAACCTGAGGATGACCTGAATTCTTTATCTCTGTCAGCCATATTAAATAAAGCTCCTTCAGCTGCAATGGGAATTTAGACATCCAGCATGCCTTTAGACACCTGCATGGGGGAACCATTTAGAAACTCAGTTCAGTTGCCTAACAACAGATGTGTCTAGTGCCATTTAAGATGCCCTGCAGTGTATAGACAACTTGGTAGATTTGAAATGAGACCTACAGTAAGTGGGCGAAGTGGGACCTATGCCCTTCCTGAGCAGCACTTGGAGGCCAGAACTCTCAAGTCATCCAGAATGATTCCAGGTACATATGTTTAGACAGCAGGAATGAGCTGAGGTTTCTTAACCTTGAGCTGAATACCACTCTTAAACCTTCTGTAGCTTTGGAAGACCTATTCTAAAGGATTTCCAAAAGGAATAGTAATATATAGGACTTATTTTGCTTTTTTAAATATATAACTCTATGGCCAGTAGTAGTGTAGTTAAGAGCGTGACTGGAATTTTCTAGTTTTGTGTAGGAATATTATTCTTAACACAGCAACTTTGTTTTACAATCTTTGGAGCATTCCCTATTAATGTCATTTGTTACCTTTTGAACTGTCAGTTCATCAGAGTTGTGCTCACTTGGTAGAATTATTTTTATGAAATATTAATTTCTAATTTCTAAATAAAAGGAATGTTTTTTTCTTATTATTTGTTAGTTAATATTACTTGCACTTTATGACCTTCATCTTTACTATTGAAGTCCCTTTGTAAACAGGATTACATCAAACAACTGGCCACTCCAGCAGCATAAGCATTCATAATGTAGTTGAATTCCCCTGTGTTTAAAATCATATTTCTTCTGTATTCATATGACTGACTTGTATTTTACTGTAAACAGCCCTGCAACAATTTAATAATTGTAGTAGCGGATTATATTAGAATTTAATAATTAATGGAAATTACAGTAGAAATGTTAGAGCTATTACTTTACAATAGAAATACCTACAGTGAATTCTCATTCAGTTCAGGTAATATCCTGATATATGTAAATCACTACTCATCATGAGCTCACACAAGCCCTCTAATAAAAGTTCAAAGCACACTCAAATTAAATTTGAAGAGGTGGACTAAAATAATACCAGTAGGTTTAATCCCCAGTATAAGAGAGACGTAGACAGACTGCATCAGATCGAGCAAAAGGCCATAAAGATGAATAATTGATTGGAGTATCTGTCATATGAGGAGAGGCTGAGAGTGTTTAGCCTGGAGAAAAGAAGGCTCAGGGGGATCTTGTTAATATGTACAAATACCTAGTTGGGTGAGTAAAGAAGACAAAGTCACTGACAGGACAAGAGGCAATGGGCACAAACTGAAGTACAATAAATTCCATTTAAAGATCGGAAAAGTCTTTTTTACTGTGAGGGCGGTCAACACTGGAACAGGTCGCTGGAGAGTCTCCATCCTTGGAAATACTCAAGACCCAATGGAACATGGTTCTGGGCAACCTGCTTTAGCTGACCCTGCTCTGAGCTGGGGCGGTTGAACTAGATGATCTCCAGAGGTCCCTTCTGACCTCAATGATTATTTGGTTTATTCCAGATAAGTTAACTTTGCATTTAACTAATTTCTGTAATGATTTACTTGCATTTTATATTTTGCCCTCCAATGGACAATCTCCGGTTGATTGAATTATTTTTTGAAGTAGGAAGCCCAAAGCTAAACACAGTGTTTCTACTCATTAAGTGGCAGGCTACTGTTTTATCTGTGACATCTCTGTTTATAGCCTAGGCTTAGATTTGCCTTTTAATTTTCTTCTTTTTTTATTTCTGGAGTGCATGATATTACTGAATCATATTCAGTTTGTTATTTGTTTTAATGTCCCAGACCTTTTCTATAAAATGTTTAGTCAGGTACTCTTTACCTTCTATTTTACAAAAAACTTATTTTTGAGGGTCAAAATTATTAAAAAGAAGAAATAAGCATGATAGAATTTGTAAAGGACAACATGTAAAGATTCTTTTAATTAGTTAATCAACATCAGATACAATAAGGATAGTCCTAAGTGTTACGTATTGCTGTTATTGATGCATCGTATTTATTTCTCTAGTATCTAGTCAATGGAATTTTGAATTCTAGTCCTGTTGTCTAAAGCACTTGGAACTGCTTTGTTTGTGGTATTTCTGTGTTATCATTCAGGTCATGAATATGCAATGATATGATAAGAAAAATTTACTTAATGAAAACTTCTCAAGTGCTGATGAGGTTTTTTTGCTAGCCATGGCCTGTTCCTGGCTATTGTTCTCCCAGTGGTCATGTCAGCAGCATATGGCGGAAGTTTTAGGATGTATACTCAGTTTATCTTTACTGAGGGATATTCACCAGGTGTGTCCCACTGTTTTCTGAGTATCTGTGTATATTATTTGTATCTCTCAGGTGAATCTTCTCCATTTTCCCCCTAGTTAACTTGGGAATTACTATGTTTTATATCTGCCTTCCAGTAGTGTGAACTACATAAACAACTCTTTGCAATACCACTTCAATCGTTATTTGATTATGTACTAAGATTTTAATGTCTTCCTGTTTATTTCCTCTATGATCTGTGAAGTTGAGAGACATCTATGTGTTCAGAAGATTGACCACTGTTTTCTTTGTTCTCCTTCCAGCAATCCTATTACTTATCTCAGAGCGTTCTCCTGGTTTTGGGGTATTTGTCCATGTCACTGCACATACACATGTGGAGTTACGATGCCACCTCCCTGCTGATCCTTGTTTAAAACTGCTCTCCTGAATAATTCTTTTACAGGATGGACCTACCTTTGTTCAGTTGTCCTCTGTGCCAGAACACCACCTTGTGGAAAAGGAAAGCAGAGCTTCATCTTTGCTTGGTTAGAAATATTGAACACACCTGAACCTCCAGATTCTTCTCCCTTACTTTTGGGTCCTTTCAGTTACTTTTGAGCAGCTCTGGGTAATGTTTGCCAGTCCTGTTACTGCCCATATGAATGACCTGCATCGAATAAAAATCAGAAGGCTGAAGGAACCTCAGCACCTTTACTAGACGTAGTGAAGCAGTGACAGAGCTTAAAAAAGTGTGTTTACTTAATTTGGTTACATTTATGGTTAAGAAGGTTATACTGCTCTAACTAAAGGTTACTAGTATTTTCTATAATCTTGAATTTTCAGCTATTTATAGCTCAGGAAAAATGTTTCCATACAGAAATTTGGCATTCAGTGACTCAAGCTGAATGGTATGGTTTTCCTTTTTCTAAATTTTTTAAAAAGACTCTTCAGCTGCATTCTGTTTTGAGGGAGGCAATTTTTTGTGTTTTTATATGCTTTTTTGTTCTCCCTTGGCAAGACTAAGATAAATGGAAAAAACAAATTTTCCAGGCTCTTAGTCTTTTATGTCAGCTATTTCCTTTTTGATATTTCAAACATTGTACTTTGGTAGTCATTACTTTTTATCAGAGCCACTAAATAATTCAGGAAGCAGTCACCTCTAAGTATCTACCATAACTACTTTTAATACTTTGTTACAGGAAAATACTTCATATAATACAATTCAGTAAATATTTTTTTCTGAAACAAAATTATTTAACTGACATGTTTAGTGCTTGATGTAAGTACTTGTGTATTTCTGTAAGGTTTTTTGGATTCTCTTAAAAGATAAAAACTATTTCTCATTTTTCTATTTATTTCTATTTATATTTTATATTTATTATCTGTAGACCATTTAAAGCCATACTTGAAGGTGTGGAAATTCTCTAAGTTTGTCTCATTGTTGGTTCTGAAAATCATTCCTTTTACCCAAGGGGATGGTGCACATCTGAGTTAGAGTTCAGGGAACTCAATCCCTCAGTTCCTGAAGCCAGAGTCCTGGTTAAGGTCTACTGCCATCCAGATAGTAAACAGAGAAGNAGCCTGGCACAGAATGTGACTGGTGGCTCAGGTGACTTCAGCTGTGTTTCAAGTGATATCCAAGTACTCTGCAAGTATGACATTGGGATCAGAAGACTTCCCAAGAAAGCAGGGAGTCTCTTTTTTTTCTTCCCAACAACGCTGTCAAGTACCTATCTCCAACATGTTGGAAGAATGTCCTAACAGCTAGTTGCTGAGCATTCATAGGACAGGTGAGATTAAGGTGAAGAGGTACTCCTTTACTCCTCTGATTCAACTTGGGCCATGGAATGGAAAAACGCTAGAGTCATCTTAGCAGAAGATGGTACATGTACTCTTATAGTCTGTAATTTGTTTTTGAGTTTTATCCAGTGATTATGCACTGTAAAATGCATAAATAGTACACAGGGGCCTGAACCTAAGTATTCTGCCTCCCTTTTACTTGCTTGTTATCTGAGCTTCAGCAATGCAGCACAAGAGAAATTATTATTTATGTTGGGGAGAAGGATGATCAGAACAGGATTTCTGAGATGCGTAAGAAACTGGCTGAGGAGGAAATAAGAGATAACGTTGAAAGCAGATTTATTAGACCAAAGTGACATTGCTGGTGGAGTTCCCAGATCTTTTTTTAAAACGTGTTTCCTCTATAGCACTAACCAAAATTTTTTGAAGATAATACATGTTTGTATTAAAATAAGGTTATCATGTTAGTCCAAATGTTTTCGCCAGAAAATATCAAGGTGTTAAGATCTGCTGATGACAGAAAGACAGGAGATATTATCAGTACCACACTGGATGCCACACAGAAGGAACTGAGTGACCTTGAAGACAGGAGCAATCAATGTACTAGAGAGGAAACTAGATGAAATTCAATGCAAAGCAAGACTCTTCTAGACTCAGAACCAAGATGTTTAAGCTGTTAGTTCATCAGCTCAGAGTGTAAGGATTTGCCTCTACTACTTCCTTGAGTTTCCACTATGGGGCCCTTGTGAGAGTCAACCTGTATATGGTCCTTAGTGTTGGATTCAAGAACAGTGAATTAAAGTTGGGACTGATTAGTGGACAGGAAGGCTATAGAGAAATCAGGGGGTGAGAGACCTGGACTATGGCTCAAAGAGATTGTATGCTTGTAATATCACAGATGGAGAATAAAAATCAACACTTGAATGCCTTTCTGCAAAGTCCCTTGCAAACTTCTGTCCCCTATGAAATCCAAGGGCTGCAGACATCCCCCAAACAGCAGTGTGAATGGCTACTGCATGTGCTGTGGCTATATGAACTGTTCTGTAAAGACAGGTACAGCTCTTTGACTTCAGCAAAAGTTTTAACACAGTAGGAACTGAATAGGATTTACAGGATTTGGCCTAGAAAATGAATATTTTTGCCACCGAAGTTTTACAGACATTTTTCATGCTCTAAATTAAGCTTTGGTTCCCATAATCTATTTTAGCTCTTTTTTTTTTCCCTGTCACAGCTTTACTCATAGCACAGCTGTGGCATTCGTCTTGTAACAAGAAGGATCTGATAATCGTGAAATAACCCAGATTTATGCATGTAGTGCTGAGGCAGTGCCATATTTGTGAAAATAACTTCAAAAAGAGAAACAATATGCAGCAGATGTGAAGGTTTTACCTTCACATTTAAGTAGGTTTATACTGTCAGTGAGTGTGGGCTTAGCACAGCCTGACAGAGTTTTAACTTACCAGATGTTCCACGTGATCAAATAGATACTATACAGCTGTTTCCCATTCTTTTTACTGGGCTCAGATAAATACACAGTAAATGCTGTGAAATATGTTTATTGTATTTTGGCTAGTGCTGCAGAGAGCTTACTTTTATCCATGGGCACTGAGAATGCAGGGAGAAACCAAAGGTGATATAGGAATGCTCATTTTCCATTACCGTAAGGAGAAATTAGAGGCCATTTGGTTGGAACAACTGTGATGATACTAGCCAGGGAGGAAGGAAAAATGGGTTTTTCATCTGGTTGTGCATGATGTGAGATTAGTCCCCCTGGGCTGACAGTGTTATCCTTCCCGTGGCGTTTAACTCTCAGGGGAGGTGGTGGGTGCAGCGGGAATAGCTGTCCTGCAGGTAGCTCATGCTAATCCCAGCATGGGCTGTCAACACTGGGGTGGAGACACTGGGTCAGATTCTGTATTCAGTGCAATAGAGCAAACAGGGCATCTCCAGCGCTTCTGGCGAGGCTGCCTGTGTCCCTCTTGTCCGCTCCTCCAGGCACGGGCAGCATGCCCCATGTTGGCCATTTGATGTGTTTCTAAAGACACACAGCTTATGGGGGTCAGTCTAGGCAACTGCTCTGAACTGTTTCAGGACTTAAAGGCCCAGGTCACCTTAACTGCCACACCTGTCAACTTGATTCAATAACAGAGCAGCTTAATAAAAAAGGAAGTTTCATTTCCCTTCACTTTTCTGTGCTTGTTTCTCCTTCCTCCTCCCTCAACTCCCTGTGCTCTCATTAACCTTTTGACCTTACCGCTGCTTGCCTTCCTGTCACGGTCAGCCTTCTGCCTTTCC
Source organism: Pandion haliaetus (assembly GCA_013401275.1). NCBI lineage: Eukaryota > Metazoa > Chordata > Aves > Accipitriformes > Pandionidae > Pandion > Pandion haliaetus. Next base: position 36,846 of record VYZV01021187.1, read on the forward strand.
AGAGCTGCTCTTAGACCTGGAAAATTCGTCTTCTTGTCTACCAGGGGCCTTCCTTGTTCTCCGTTAAATCCTTCTTTAAAACCTTCATCTTCAGGCAGAGGAATTACTTTCATCTTTCATTAATAATCTCTTCAACGTTTCTTGACTGCTCTGTTCTTTTCAGATTTATAGCCTAGTCTTGTAAATGTTTACAGAGAAGTAACTGTTCAGTTAAATTGAGAACATTCAGTTAGAAGTTTGGAGGACTGGATTGTTTGTTGGGAAGCTTTTTGAAATGGGAATTTTTTTCACTCTGTAAAACACAATCTTCATTTATGGGTTTAGGTACATTTTTATAATGTCATGGCCTCAGAGGAGCAGTGGAACATGCTCACAGATAACTTCTACTTTTAACTTTTATTCCCTAACTCAAGGTGTGGAACATGTTCTCACGTATTTTTAAAGGTGTATGGGGTCTGGCTGAGATGGAGTTAATTCTCCCCATAGCAGCCCATGAACAAACTTGATGTTGGCAATATGACTTTACACCCAGAATCATATTGGAGGACAAGTACAAGCTTTACCTTTGATCTTGGAGACCTTCATTGTTCTGTGTTTCAGTACTGATTTTTATTTCAGGAATCTCAAGAATCTGGACTGCCTGAGTACATAAAGATTGTAGAAGTTGGGCCAAGGGATGGATTACAAAATGAAAAGGTAATTTTCTCCTTTTTTTTTGGTGTGTTTTGAGAGATATTGGTGTTATTTTCAATGTGTAAAACATATACATCCTGCTAATCATGTTTCTTCCATTTTGTACTATAAATATATTTATTTCTTTTTGTATTAATAACTGTTTTGTATATTAGAATAAAAGTATATAATTGTTTAGCCAGATGTTAAATCATATAATTTCTTTCTATACTTAGTTAACTAGCCTTTCTGTTACTCAACTGCCATTTCTTTTTCTGGAATTTGTCTTGCCAGTCAATAATATTCTGTCATGACTTAATTGGTAAATGCCATGAAAAAGTGGCTATCTTTATAATATGTCCTTGTGCTACAAGTGCTACTATAGTAGGAATAGTACAATGGGTTTTGTTGTACTTCCTGCTGAACAAGCATGGAAAAAAAAAGAAATTACTCTTTTGATAATATTATTTGCCTGAAGGATGGGAGGGAAGCATGAAAGAAGATTGAAAGAGACTATGTAAAATAGGGTACATGTATCAAAACAGTCATCTGTTTCCACAAAGAGCAGGATGAGCTTATGTGTATTGTTGTTACTGATATAAAAGATGTTATAGTATTAACAGAATGGAATTACTCTGCTTCAGCTGTGGAGCTTTTTTCCCCCCATTTTTCTCTGGTTGGACTATTCTGTGTTACTGTTTCCTTTGTCGCTTCTTTGGTAGGTTGGTGTTTGGTTACTAGCTATTAGTGAGGCCAGATCTATAACCAGTTACAGAGAAGTGCTTCCTCATTCTTTTGTGGTGGACAAAAAATGGAGTAGGATGATGTATACTGCCTAGTGCTTTCCTTATGCAGTAGCTTCCTACTGTCAGGAAACACTATAGTTATGGTACAATGTATGGGTATAGTTAATTTTTTTTTTTGTTTAAAGCATTGATTGTGTACTGAGAACATTTAATTTACAAAAGTTTCTTACCATATGAAATACTTTACTATAGTATGTCTCCATGTCCATAGGTGATAATCCCAACTGATATAAAAGTTGAGTTAATCAACCGGCTTTCCAAAACAGGCCTGCCTGCAATAGAAGTGACCAGTTTTGTTTCATCCAAACGGGTGCCTCAGGTATGTAAAATCATCACCATTCAGAACTATTTCAATTTAAATGCCATTCCATGCAGTGGAGTTTTCCAGTAGTATAGCCTGTATAATTACACAAGAAAATGGAACAGAAATAATGTTTATTTATAAAATCAGATGCTGTTGTCGGACACCATTTATGCAATTTTCAAGTTTTATGCTTTTATTCATGTCAGCTGAAGTTGGGCTAATTGTTAAAAAGTAGTCAAAATCAAAGAAAATTCTGAATGTGCAGAAAGCTGGTTAGATCCCTGACTCAGCAGCAGCAAGGGCAGGTTGCTCCAGAAGCAAAGGGGAACTGGAAGCCAAGCATGATAACAAGGGGAGCAGAGATTGTAGCCATGTAGACCAAAGGGCAGTCCAACACTCTGTGAGAGCAGAACAAGTTTAGTGAGGGTAACCAGGGCAGCCAAGAGTACACACACTCAGGTGAGTCTGCAGTGATGCAGCAGGTCCCAGGTTAAGCCAGGAGAAGTTAAATCTGGGAGACAGTCAGGATCCAGTCAGTAAGGTACTCGGCTAAGCACGTGCTTGGCTGCTGCTGTGTAGCTGCAGTTTCTCAGGCAGGGAGGAAGCATAAGAGCATCGCAGCTTAAAAGTACTGTGAAGCAACTTTTGCTATGAAGTTGAGTGAAAAGGGAGGGTAGGCCATGTTAAGACTTCTTAACAGAGCTGTTTGGGGGAGCCTCTGCTGATCAGCTTTCCAGGTTTTATTGATGAGCTCCAAGGCTGATTGAGGCTTCCCAAGTTGCTGTCTTCCTATCGATCTGCTGGCCTTGAGTGCAGGCAGCTAAACTCTTAGGAGGGCAGCACTCTAGGCCCTGATCAATAGAAACGCTGGGAGTACAATTTGCCATGATTACTACCTAGGGTGTGAGAAACCTTAAATATTGTCATTGCTCTCCAAACATAAATAATTTAGCAGGTGACTTTCAATTTGCCCCTTGCAGCAGGAGGGTAGGAATTTGTATGTGTGCATATGCAAGGGGCAGCAGTAAATGGGGAGTGAGGGAATTGGTCACAGGATGCTGAGTGGGGATAAGAGGTGTGGGAGTGATGGATCAACACTATGAGTAAAGGGCACCTGAGATACAGGATGAGGAGTGTAGACAATGATAAAGATTTGAGAATATGAAGCAGTTGGGATGCAGAGTACTGAGTTTGACTATCCAGATGAACAGCAGTGGGGCTGATCTCTGGGGAACAGTCATGGTGGAGGAGACTTCTTGTGGAAGCAACATCAATTCAGAGACCTAGAATCGGGGCAGGAAAACCTAGATGCACAGGGCTTGTGCAAACTGGGTAAACTTCTCAGGAGTGCTGCCTAGCACCAAACCAAAGGAGTAGACTCCCCAGGCCTGGGGGTTGTGTGGAGTGTCATGGAAACTCGACTATTCCCTGAGGCCAAACACCATTTTTTAATGTCTGGTGCACTTGGTACATTTCTGTGTATCTATCCACCATGCAGTCCTCCTTTTCCAAACACTAACATAAACACGCACATACAAACACACACGTGCTTATGCATTGAAGGATGCTGGTTAAGGAGAGATGGTGCAGATTCTATCCTGATTTTGAGTTTGCTCACAAAGGGGCAGTGACTTTTTGCAGTTAATAATATAGAGAAAATTCTTTACAATCAATGTTAACGTTGTACTGTGGAATGGAGGCAAAGAAAGTACTTCGGCATTTTATTTTGATCTTTATTTATGTAAACATTCAGTTGTAACTTAAGAATTGGGATGGGTGACACATCGTTAATACAATTTAATGTTGTTCCTACCTCTTTTCTACTCTTCTGAGAACTAACAGTCATCGATGTAAAAAAGAAAGGTAGCATACCTTTTTTTCTTTTTCCCTAAATGAAATACCATTTTCCACATTTGGAAGTGTGTTTGAAAGATCTAAATTTGGGACTTTCATACATATAGTAGTATTTAGGCATGTTAGTTATTTTGCAGATCTAGCACTCTTAGCAGCAGCCATACTGAGTTTTGATGAATCATCATAATTTTCTCATTATTTTTCCAAAATTAATTTTTACATTTGGTAAAATACAGCAGAAATTCTAGCCTTTCGGAAGTCAGCAGCAAAACTACATTTGCATTAGGAGTACCAGGTTTTCATCTGCGATTTAACACTGCAAATTCAGGCTTAGTCCTGAAGTATAGTATGTAGCTCCTGTTTCTGCAAACTTAGTTATTCCCTGTAAGTAAGGAAATAAGTCAATACTTGTCTGTATCATTTAAACTCATTTTCAAGAAATCACACACTTGTTTGCACAGAAGCATTTGAGTACTTACATGTTTAGTGAGGACCACACAAGTTATTTACAAAGTAAAACATGAAATTAATTAATTTGAGAAAATACTTCTATTTTTATCATGTTTGTTGCTCATCATCTGTCAAAACATATAAATTTTGTCCATTTTAAACTGAGAATACATACTGGGCATGGACTGTATTCCAGGCTTTCCTCTGAGAAAAACATAGTACGATCGTACCTTTTTTTTATTCATGAGTTAGCAGAGCAAACTGTACAGCACTCTGAGGGACTCCTTTGATTTATTTCAGTTCTCAGAATCATCAGGGAAGGGTCTAAAGGAAGGTTAATAGGGGAGGGGAAGAGAACAGCAACAATGCAGAATTTCTTTGGTGTCAATGCAGGGGCAATGGTATTGTGTCTGTTAAAAGCAACTAGGCTAAGTTTTTCCATGTGCCATCAAATTTTGGCAGTTACAGCAACAGAGAATAATGTAGGTTTTTAAACATTAGAAGGAAAACTCTAAAGCAAAGGTGGATTTTTTCCTTTCTTGTTTAATTATTTCCCCTTCCTGTGAGCCATTAGGAGTACCAAATTTAGCACAGGTTTGTCAGTTTTGGAAAAAATGAACAATCCCTTCTTATCTTAAATTCATGTCTAATACTTTATTTTAATGGTTTAATTTGTGTTTAAAATGTTTTTTATTTAAAAGATAAGATTGTTTGCTTTGATAGGAAATGCAGTCTTGACTTTGTCTTTTCTTTGCTCCTACCTTTTTTCTTTTCATAGGTCATAGGAATAGAATTCATGGTTATGCTTAGATCACTCATTCACTTATTTCTTTTTTTAGTATTTTAAAGCTCTTTTATGGTTTCCCATCCACTGTTTTGTTTGGCAGAGATTTTTTTACTGAAAAAAGCTAAAAGAAAAAGTTCCACAGTAGCGAGGTGCCATATAAAACAGGATCCCACACCTATAATCTGAACGGCCAAAAATTATAAATACCTACCATTAGAAAGCTAATTTTAAAGAAATTTGGAAAAGAAAAATTTTCTTACAATTTAAAAACTTATAACATGCAATAGGTGTTAAAATGGAATTGTACTTACAGGAAAAATAATAATGGGACAAATGTAATACCTATAACATTATTTGGATCTGGCAGCTTTATACTGGTTGAAAAAGTGTCATTTTGGTTTTCTAGTATATTTTAAGTCAGGCTATAATTTTAAAGCATGGAATTAGTTCCAGGATTTGCCATTTAATTAATCATTTGGTTTCAAACATTATTCCTTGCCGTGAGAAATGTAGATACTATTTACATTAAATTAAGGAATGAAAAATTGTTCTTAAAAAACTAAGGCATTACCAAATTTTTTTTGTGAGGTTATCAGATATGTTAGGTGATTACACTGATTTAGTTTATGTAGAAGCAATTACAAAAAGTTGCTTTGTGCTGTCACTTGTTTCTTGATGAGAAATGAGTTGCATCTGGCTAGAGGATACTTTTCATACCATATATCCACTTCCCTAGAAATACATGTTGGGCTTACATTTGAGGAGGCATACATGCATTTTTCTGATATTTTTAATCCATTCATTTTCATCGTAGGAAACCAGTGACAGGAAGATTCCAGCTTGCCAGTAATACTGTCACTTACTAATCTGGTATAATCTTAATATCACATATTTATAATTGTGGTACTGCAAAGCTATCAATGATGTATCTGCTGAAAATAAGGAGCAATGAAAGCTTTGTAGTTCATATATCTTTTCATACGGAACTGCTCAAATGACTTTTCATCAGTGTGGAAAGAATTAGAAATCCAATTTAATATTGTTTGCTTAGAAGATTTGCTTTTATGAGAGCTAATTTAAAAAGCATTTAAAATACACTGTTCATTTTTTAAAACTCAAAATCTGTAAGACACGGAATATGAGGGTTATATTTTATTAACTGTATTGTTTTCAGGCATTCACACCATTAAAAAATAAACTCATTTTTCTTCCAATTCTTTCAAGGAAATGTGCTTCTTTAAGTAATCTACAGTTTATTACATGAATAAGTCTTTGATTCATCTCCTTGATTAGTACATGGACTGTATTTAATCTTGAGTGAGAACCGTGTAAGAGTGTCTTAAAAAGGCAGAGTTTCTTTTGTGAGGGGATATTAAGGAAAACAAATGCTTGAATAAAGTAATGGTCTTTGACCATTGCTATAGCAAAGAAGTCTTTTGAAAGACTTCTTTCTTCTTTTGAAAGAAAATTCTAAGTATATTAAAATGTTACACTACACAAAGATTTTGCTATATTTTTAAGGATAAACTTGTGATTAGTATATTCAAATATGCTGATTTCAGTGTTCAGTAATTCAGGTTCACTTGTGCTTAAGATTGTGAAGTCGCATTTATCAGAATGCTGAAGTTTTCAAGATTTGGGAGGTTTTAAAATGTCAGTTACTCTGTTAATTCCACCTATTGAGTCCACTGAGGTAAGTTTAAAAGTTGCAGTAACAGTTGATGATCAGCATGATCACAAGTCTACCAATTTATGATGCAAATTGTATTTTTAAAGACACACACAAAAAGAAACACCATAGAAATCTTAGCCCCAATTCTGTATTCATATAGAACTGGAAAGCTTGCAACTCAAATACTCAAAAGTTAAGAAATCCAAAAAAAGAGTGCTTGTACAACATCAATTTAACCCCTTTATTTTTACACTTTTTGTATGAACTGTATGCCTAATGAAGGCAAAACCGCTGTCCAGGCTGATTTCTGCTTAGCTATATGAAATCAGAAAATAACTGCTGATCAGTACAAATTATTTATATATTTTAGATGGCAGATCACAAAGAAGTAATGAGGGGCATTGAGCGGCATCCTGGAGTCCAATATCCTGTTCTCACACCTAATCTTCAAGGTTTTCATTCTGCAGTAAGTGCCTTCATAGAAGATGTCCACAATTACCTCTTTCATGTTTCAGACACTTTCAGTTCAGTACTTATAAACTAGCTATTTACTGTCACATAGCCTGTCCTGTTAGAACGAAGCTATGGGTTTTTTAATTAAAAACTCTCAGTTTTTGTTGTGAAAAACAGGCAAATTTAGGGAGTGATGTTAAGCCTCTATACTCATTTTAATGGAAGTATTGATCAAACAGTCTTTGCAAGTTTCTATACATGGTGCTTGTGTATAAAGATAATTCTTTCTCCTTTAACTTGTTGGTCCTAGAAAAGTTTCTGAAGAGTGTCTTCTTATTGGAAAGTAGTAAAGAAGAATGAGGAAAGAGTCATTTAAATGAGAATGCTTTATAGGAATGTAGTAGACTTCTTAAATTCTGTATTTCATTTTGGTAGGGTTTGAAAGTTTAAATTGTTTCAGTTCATACAAAATAAATACTCAACATTATAGACTCAAAGTGTTTGGAATTGTTAAAATGGAGCAGTTTAGTCTTCTTAAAACATACACATTGATAGTAAAATATTTTCTTTCTTTTCTGAAAATTTTTCATACTTACATGCTTTTGTCTTGATACAGGACAAGCCATATTTGGAAAGCATGCTGATTAATGGACATTTGCGGTGTAGTCTATCATTCAGTTTCTATACTGCTTATGAAATCTCTGTTAAAACAGATCCTGCACATAGGCGAGTTAACTGTCAATAGATATATAGTGCCACAACTTTGTCTGCAATGGTAGCTTGTATGAGTTGAATTAAATCTGCTATATCTCTATACCATATTTAGTGATACAATGAAAGGAAAACAATGCAATAGTTGTAGGTTATGAGTTCTTTCTTGCTGCTATTTTTTTTTTTCCCTCTGTTTGAAAGGATATTTGTTCCTGTAAGGGTTGCTGAAGCTTAGATATTATCCTGCAGAAGCAGAGAGCAAAGGGAAAAGCTCTATTCTGTTTCATAGAAAAAGAGTAGTATTCTCACTGGAGAGTGAGAATTCATAAATAAGCTATTCTCCTAAGCTTAAATGTTTTCTTTTCCTATCCTTTGGCTTTCAGCATTCTAGTTTGCCTCATGTTAGTTGATTTACTGAGTACTGAGGTACTGAGTACAAGCTCAGACTAATTGCCTCTTCAGTGAAGTCACCACATTTACACATTTTCTAGACTGGTATTTGCTCTGAGACTTTTTCTCAGCAGACTCTCACACACACATTTGCCATATTATTGTAGCATCCCAAAGTAGGAGCGACTCAGGTTCATGGATTTCCTTTGTCGGAACTAAAGTGAGACGACACCAGGGGAGTTCAAACAACAATCAACATTTATTCAACCTAGCTAACCTTGCCCAAGTACGAGTGAACTTACCAATATGAACCATGCATCATGTCATTAAGCCACTGTTTGAAAAGAGAAGGGAGATGTGGAAAAAGGAACATGAAACTATCAGAAGGGGATCCCTCCCATTGAGTCACGAGGTTCAGAGCAGACTCCCTTGCTTTCTGCACTCCTTCTCAAAGGGGACCCCAGGGGTGGCTAGATCCACTCTTAGTCTCAGACTTGGTCAACGGTTTATGTTTCAAAGGATGAGGTGTAGGGACTGTGGAACAGAGAAGAGGAAAAAGAGAGAGAGAGAGAAAGAAAGACAGAAAGAAAAGAAAAAGAGAGAGGAAAAGGGTTTCACTAGTCCTGGGTCCAGCATTGGTCCAGCCAGCATAGAGATCCAGTTCTGGAGGGCGCATGCCAAGAGCTCATTCTTCCTTCTTTTATAGTGTGTTAGTCAGTTGTCTCAATATGCACAGTTCATGTTCCTGGGGTTCTCTGGAGTCGGTCAGTGAGCTTGGGGCGGGGTTTCACTGGGAAGTTGCCTCTCTTTTTCTGCTGGCATGACCGCTTAAGATAGAAGCACAGTCCCATCCTCCAGGCGCATACGCTGTGCTCCTTCTCATGGTCACTTAAGATAAGGAATTGTGGCTTTGGGGAGTGCGGTCCCACCCTCCGTGGGGCCCTCTCCTCCGGCCACATTGTCCTGTTCACACAACTCCAGCATTTTTACAGAGGCATCTTTTCCACCAAAGTTCTTTAACGAATGTTTGAGACATTGACTATAATTTGTCAGACCATCACAATTACCTGTATCAACTATGACACCAAGACAAGTGGAGGCCTTGATCCTAGAGTTGGCTCTAACAAGGAAATCCCTGTTGGTTATTGTTGCTGCTCTAGGCACATGCAGGCACAGAGCTTTCCTAAGCATGAGAATAAGTTCCTGGCATTCATGAGGAACAGGCTTTGTACCGCGGATGGATATTCCAGAGTTGTTATATGATCTTTTCCTTTTCTGAAAAATGAATATGAGTACCAATCATTGTTATTTTCATAGTTGGTTCATGTGATTTCCTACATCTTAATACGTTTATCATTTATCACTCTAAAAATATGTTTACCTAATTGCAAAGAAGAGGAAGGAAATATGCCATAGTGAATGAACTAAAAATTTGATTCAATCTGTTTGTATGTAATAGATTTTTAAAAAATTGGAATGAAACTTATGTTTTAGATATGGATGATACACTTCTAATGTACTTTAAAATTCTAGAATGTCATACAGAATTAAATGTTTAATATTTTAATATAGTGTTTTGATTCTGTTTTATTGAAATGTATTTTTCAGATTGCAGCAGGAGCTACAGAAGTCTCAGTATTTGGTGCAGCATCTGAATCTTTTAGCAAAATGAATATTAATTGTTCAATTGAAGAAAGCATAGAAAAATTTGAAGAAGTTGCTAAATCTGCAAGGAATATGAATATTCCAGTGCGTGGGTAAATACAAAGATTCTTAAGTAATACAGAGTTATCAGAGTCGCTGTTACGGGGTGGGGGTTTACCAGCAGAAAAGTATACTACCAAATTTTTATATTTTAGATGAATTAAAATAATAGTCTTGTGATTTTGTTTTTTAAAGATTGAATATACTTAGTAATTTTGCTCTGTGTTTTGTAACTACTAATGGTGACTATTTTCTCTGGAAACTGAAAAAAAGATAAGCAGTGTGTATAAACATACCCATTTTATTATACAAATTATTCTTATCATCACAGGTGACAGAATAAAATTTATTTTGTGCTGCTGAGAACTCAACACTGTTGCCTGCACCTTAGAAAATACCCTGCATATTTTTATTTTATTATAGTATTGATAATGTATCACTTCATACACTGTAGAATCAAGGTATAAAAGTGACAGAACAAATTTACTCCTAAGAAAAAAAATATTCTCTATATAAGTTATTCTGAAAACTCCAGGTGTTAAAGTGTGTGGAGTCTCTAGTGCATAAAACTCTGGAATTATCCAGTATTTATCTTTCTCTAGAGTACCTTCATTTAACCTTGAAACAATCCTGAATGGTACTCGCCCTTGAACAGTCTTTCTTTTACATTTCCATTTTCTTTTGCGTTACACAGAGCTACTTATCTAAGATTATTTGTGAAGGTCCTTGTGAATGCGAAAAGGCTTACATAGGTTCAAGGAGAAACTCAACAGTGAGATTCCTTGAGGATTATTAGTAACGCAAACTATATTGTGGTGAGAAAATACCTGGACTTGAAAATAGATAGGGGTAGATATCTCAGAGACTAAGTGCTTGAAAACCTGTCTGGGAGTAAATACTGGGATGTCTCCAGATACTGGGATTTTCCTCCAGAAATAGTGATGAGGTAATGCTACTGCTCACGTTTTGCACAGTAGTTTGGTAGTTTGAGCATTTGCATTGAGAAAGGGAGGTCTGACTTCAGGTTACACCTCAGCCTCGGAGGAGCACAGAGTTAACAGAATGGTTTAGGTTGAGAAGGACCTCTGGAGGTCATCTTGTCCAACCCAAGGATTTTAACACACACACATCCAACCAAGGATAGCTCATAAATGCTTGGGACCTTTTTCTCTAGCCTGGTTCTGTGTTTCAGACGGAAAATCACTGAAGTAAGGACTTTAACTGTATTAAGAAATCATAAGTTGTACCAGAGTTTAAATACTCTTAACTAGCTGCTAATCTGTCAGGTGGAGTCAGGGTTTGCCTTCGTGAGTAACTTCTCTTATACAAGGTCTGTTGTTTGAAAGGTCTCTGCCACCGTTTGCCACATTTTTCTGAAACTAAATTCTGAGGTGAGAACATAACTAGCAATTTGAGTTCTCCGGGAGGATTAAGCTCAGGGATGCCTGAATTGTAGGTCTCAGATAGGTATGGATAAGGGAATACAGTCAATTCAGAAGCGACAGCGTGACTATAGCAACAAACCTTAGGCAGTGGTGAACATTTTTACACTAAACTTTTGTTTTCTGGTTTTCTCAGATATGTAGGCATGTCAGGCGGTATCTTCAGTTTTATATTCCTGTATCGCACTAACAAAATTCAACCAAATGGCACAGTAGAGGCAACCAACCATCAAGAGAATCTTCAAAGCCTGTGCATTGTATATATTTTTGGATAGCTATGGGTTTTAACAAATGGACTTTGCAACTGGTCCAGAAGATGTAAACTCCAGGTGATGAAGAAGCCCCTGTGGTGTACTTTAGATTGATGTTGGAGCTTAAAATGTTAACTTATCTTCTGTGCACTAGTTTTCACATGTTTGAGAAAGTGGCACCCTGCTGCTTTTTTTTCCCACAGATTGTATGTCTAAGGCATTTGTAATATGCCAGTAGCAGTTATTCTGGCACTGATATACTGACGTGCTGGAAATGACTGTTCCTATGATAGGACTGTACAACATTCCCATACATTTATTGTCTACTATCTGATGAACTGTGTGGCAGGGCTTTTTCTGCACACAGCAGAAAAAAATGAGAAAGCAGCAGGATGGGAAGGCATGTACAGCGATGAAGAAGTAGGAGAAAATGGTCAAATGGAATCAGAGCACAAAATTAAAAAAAAGAATGTTATAACAATTAAGAATAAAAAGAAGGAAAACAAAGCAAGGAGATACAAAAAAAGGAGTATCAAGAACCAGGTAATGAAGCAAACAGAAAAAAACCAGCAGTACAGAGATGAAGAGAAATGAGATAGTTGAACTCAGGGAAAGTACAATCAGATTGTGTTTTAAAAGTGCTTACTTTGTGCATCTGGTACAAAGATCTGTAATTTCACTTCGGTATGCAAACTTAGGCAAAGTTCACACAGTACATGCAGGACAATTTTATAGATCTGTCATGCCAGGTGCAGTATGTTACACAACACTTCAACAGTGAACTGCTTAATATCAGATATGCTACAAAGTGAGCAGATTCGAAGTTGTGAATGAAATTGATATAAGTTCACTTCAGCTATAGCTTTCTTCCTTAGGCTTACAGTTCTAAGAGTGAATCATTCTGAAGTAGGAAGCCATTGACGGAATCATTCAATTTCTGAGATTATAACCAAGTAAAGAACCCAATTAGGATAAGTACGTTGAAGAGAAACTAGATTTATGTAGTTATCTTCATCACAGGTCATTATATTGGCGACTAATTTATCCAGTGAAAATTACAGGTTGAGGCATCAGAAGATAAGATGCTAGACTAACGTTACACTTCAACAAATCAAAAATTTTAGGAGAGGGCTGTCTGGTATTTGTCCAGAGTGATCTAATATAGTAATGAATAAATAATAATAAAGTAGGCAATCTTCTGAAAATCTGCTGGGAATCTAAATATCAACAAAACTAACTGAAGTAATAATTCTGAGTATTAAAACATCCATTGAACATAGATTTCAGTATATGAAAATACTGAAAAGAAATTTTTGAGCATGCTAATAAGTTAGAAGATAAAAGAGAACTGGTTAACACAATCCATTTGGACTTCAAGTGCACTTTTTAAAAAATCCCTTCCAGGGAGATTTTCAAGAGGCAAAATAGTAATTAATGAGAAATAAAATGTTGCTGTGGATCAGAATCTAGACAAATATGTTTTCAAGAGAATAATTGCCAAGTATTGTGATACACTGAGTCTTGTTCCTGCATGTTGATATTCATTCAGATGCACTCCTCATGGGTTGCCTAGTTACAGGAATCTGTAAGAAGCATTGAGACGGAATGATTGCTCAGAAATAATAATAAAAAAAGTATTGTTTAGTGTCTATGTACCTCAGTACTTTGTTTTAAGCTCCGGTGTACTGTCTTTTGTTGAGTAGAATTTTGAAGACCAGAAAAATAATAGCAGGAACATGAACATAGAAATGCAGAATTCAGGAATTTTTTTTTTTTTAATGGTAGATCTCTCAGCAGTTGAACAAAGCTCTAGGAGGTGGACTTAAAACTTTTAATAGGTTAAATAGCCATGAAGAAGAAGCATCAGTTTTGAATACTAAATTCAGGAAGGAAATAAATCTGTTTACAACTTTTCAACTGCTTTTGAGATGGAAGATTATGGAAGCAGACTGTCATTTCCAACTTAATCCTAGAAGACTAAACCATAATTTTCTCTGGTACTAACACCCTGTCCTGGTTTCAGCTGGGATAGAGTTAATTGTCTTCCTAGTAGCTGGTATAGTGCTATGTTTTTGAGCTAGGTATGAGAAGAATGCTGATAACACACTGATGGTTTCAGTTGTTGCTAAGTAATGTTTAGTCTAAAGTCAAGGCTTTTCGGCCTCTGATGCCCAGCCAGCAAGAAAGTTGCAGGGGCACAAGAAGCTGGGAGGGAACACAGTCAGGGCAGCTGACCCAAAGCGGCCAACGGAGTATTCCATACCATGTGACATTATAGGAACTGGGGCAGGGGGCGTCACTGCTCAGGCACTAATGGGTGTGTGGGTCAGTGGGTGGTGGGCAATTGCGTTGTGCATCACTTGTGTATTCCAATCCTTTTATTATTACTGTTGCCATTTCATTAGTGTTATTATTATCATTATTAGTTTCTTTTCTGTTCTATTAAACCGTTCTTATCTCCACCCACGAGTTTTAGTTCTTTTCCTGATTTTGTCCCCCCATCCCACTGGGTGTGGGGGGGAAGTGGGTGAGCGGCTGCGTGGTGCTTAGTTGCTGGCTGGGGTTAAACCACGTCACACCCAACAAAAGCCCACACTACTACGGGGAGTTCATTAGGACTTGAGTGGAAATAGTTCATTAGTTCCCAACATTGCAGTAAATTTAGACAACTTGTGGAGTCTTACATTGTATTTAATGATATAAAACACAGGGCTTCTCTTCCTCAGTGAAGAAAGGTGTGGAAAAGATAACCAGAAAGTAAAACTTAAACAGAGATTTCATAGAAATACTCAGTGCAATCAAGGTGACTTTTTCCTGGACATAAAACAATCAAAAAGAATTAGCTATCAAAGCCTGTGATTTATGATCTTGATTTACGATCCCATATTTAGCTGCTACTAGAGAAGCTGCTTTTAGTGACAGGCAAAATAAATGGCATTTTTGTATCCCAATTCCGTGCAAAATTCTCTAAATGCTGAGACGGTCAAAGCTTTGTGGCACGTTGCTCTTTATGCCATGTTCTTTATGCTTTATATCCTGATCTCTAAGTATCACATAGACAAGTCAAGCAGGGGCAGAATCTGACAGTTTCAGAAATTGAAATTCGGGAGTTTCTGTTGAATCACCTCAAACCCAGTATTTTGGAAACAAAAGGATGGGATGTTACGTAATGTTGACATTCAGTATTTAGAATTGATGTTCATGGTTTGACTGGTTCTTATTTAATTTCAAGGAGATTAGTTTCAGGTTTTATTTTGCTGTGTGGCTTCTATTTACTGAAAATAATTATATATTGTTTACAACTATTGTTGTAACATGAGGCAAATCTGAGCATGACCACACAAGAAGTCTGAGCTTGTCATCCTAAATCTGCTTGTAGTTACTAGAGGGAAGTAGGCAGCCTTCAGACTATGATTTATCATATGTGCTTTTTAAAGTACCTACCTTAGCGTAAGATGAGCCACTCTCTGGATGATCCATCCTTTTGGCTGCAAAGGAGCCTGGGTCCTATCCTATGTTAGTTATCCTATAGGTGGTCTATCTAAGGCATAGGCTGTAGATTATTATCTTCGATATCAGAAGTTAGAACCGATTAATCCCATCCTACCTGTGCATAGGCAAGGATTAGCACCTTGTAATTCATGTAAATTACAATAGATCTAAGAAATGTATTCATAGGCTTTGTGCTGCAAGGTAACAGGAAATGAAGCTGTGGGCTACATGGACAAAGATTTGGACTCTGTGCACTGAGAATCAATGTTTTTGGTTTTAATCAGCCTTTTAGAGATTGACTACTTCTAAGGAACCATGGCCAAAACCTGCAGCCTTTGCTCAAGCAAGCTCCCAGGACTACACATTTTGACTACACATTTTGGCTTACAGTATAAATTTTGTAGGCTAAATATTTTGCTTATGTAATAAAAATATTAATATGCATAAATTGTATTTATATTAATTTCAATGCAGAGATTGTTTCCGTTCTAAATCACTATTATTGTTTAAAGTGTTATTTATTTGCAGGAAATGGATAATTTAGTGCCTTGCCCTAAGTCCTTATTTGTGCTGTTGAAAAATACTTCCAAAAATAATTTTAAGGGGTTCAAATTTTATTTCCTATTTTTACTGGCAATTTAGAATTTATGTAGTGAGCATAAATCATTGGCAATCCTTGAATCTTATGAAAAACGCGCTCAAATAGTTGAAACTAAACTTAAAGCTTTTGCATGTCTTACTGTTGCTACAGCTGCACTAACACTGACTCAGTCATAATCCAGAAAATTTACATTGTCAGCTGTCACATTTAGAATCTCTAGCACAGTGCATTTTTCTAAACGTTTACTAAATTAGTTCAAATGTTTATGAAGAACTGAAATCTTGCGTATGGTCTTAGAAATCAGGCTATTTATTAGCGTCATAAAGGGGTTTTTATTTTTATTTTTTTTCTACATGCATAAAAACTTTACAATAACATCTGGGACACATTCTGTGAAGACACTGAGCCAAATCAGTTATAAACTGTGTGGTCAGCTAATTACTAGTATGCATATTTTGCATGTGAAATGACACAAAATACTGCTAGTTTCAGAATTGCATCTTTTAATGCATAATTCAGGTACTATTAAAAAAATCATGTCTTTTTCAGTGACTAAAAATGAAGCCTAACAGCCAGGCTTGATGAAAAACTGTGGCAAATGGTAATTCCTAGTAGTCACTTAGATTGTGTTTTAATTTAAATGTATTTTTAATGTACATATGAAGAAAATGTTAAGTAAATTCTGATTAAGCTAGATTCTTCCAAGTTGTCGTGGTTTCGAGTTCAGCTCAGCCAGTAACAAAGCACCACGAAGCCACTCACTCACCCCCCCCACCCCCTCGCCTGGCCACGTTGGGATAAGGAGAAAATACAAAGGCAGGCTCATGGGTCGAGACAAGGACTGGGAGGGATCACTCCCCACTTATGGTCACGGGCAAAAGACAGGCTCAACTTGGGGAAGAAACAAAATCAATTTAATTTACTACAAATCAAATAAAAAAACCACACAAGGGTATTGGGAAGGGAAACCAAACATCAGAACACCTCCCCCCACCGCTCCTGCCTTCCCAGCTCAGCTCCATTCCTGGTTCTTTCTACCTCCTTCCCCCCGGCGGCGCAGGGGAACAGGGGATGGGGGTTGAGTCAGCTCGCCACACATTGTCCCTACTGCTCCTTTCCTCA
>VYZV01021187.1:67705-96363 GCA_013401275.1 Pandion haliaetus
AGCGGCAACAACGATGTGTGGCGAGCTGACTCAACCCCCATCCCCGATTCCCCTGCACCGCCGGGGGGAGGAGGTAGACAGCATCGGTAGCGAACTGAGCCGGGAAGGCGGGAGGGGTGGGGGGAGGTTTGTTCTGATGTTTGGTTTCCCTTCCTAATACCCTTGTGTTTTGTTTTCTGTTTTGATTTGTAGTAAATTAAATTGATTTTATTTCTTCCCCAAGTTGAGCCTGTCTTTTGCCCGTGACCATAAGTGGGGAGTGATCCCTCCCAGTCCTTGTCTCGACCCACAAGCCTGCCTTTGTTTTTTTCTCCTCATCCCAACGTAGCCAGGCGAGGGGGTGGGGGGTGAGTGAGCGGCTTCGTGGTGCTTTGTTACCGACTGAGCTGACCTGAAACCACGACAATACTGAATGACAAAACTGGTAAAAAAGGTTCTAACTTTTACTCACAGTGTTCACTATTGACCCTTACTTACTTTCACTGTTGCAAATGTGTGTGTATGTACTATGGGATAAATAAATTGCTAATTTCACAGTTAGCTTCAGTTGCAGATGTAATAGCTAAAAGCATGAAAACCCCTGAGCATGGGAGGAGTTCACCATAAAAATACTTGAAGCATTGTTTTCTAAATCCTTCCTTAAAATAATTGCTGTCATGGTGCCTACTAAACAATGAATGATGGCTGTGCTTTGTTAACCCCCATATTAGTTGTGATTCTTGTTTCAGGTTTACCTCCTGCTCCTGTCCTTTTATTTACTTCTCAAATTAACTATGTAAGAGTTAAAGGGGAAAAAAGCTCATAGGTACCTGATGTGCAGTTCAGGCTAATTAATGTGTAAATTCAAGAGAGCAATAGACCTAAACAAAAATCCCTATGCAGCCTTCTCAGATTTCTGGGAAGCCAGGGGTGCCTGAGAGCCACCAGAAGATTTCAAATTCTGCTACAGTGCATGTCTAAAGGTGCGGTGTTTTTGGCTGAGCTGAACTTGTCATAGATATTGCCAAAAGTCCTTGATGAAGCAGGCATTACACAGTCTTTCTGACTAGCTCTGTGCAAGCAGCTCCTTGGCTTGCTCTAAAGGTAGGTCCCCAAACTCTTGGATCCTCAGACAGGGCCTGCACCTCACAACATCCTCTCCTGTCTGGTCAAAGAAACGAGGCGTCTAGTGGTGAATGATAGCTAAGCAATACTCTTTCTAAAACAGGATAAATTCTACAGGTCAGCCAGATGGTAAAGTGCCAAAGCCAGTGGATCAGAGTGCTCAGGTCACTTCTAGCTCCTGCTGTCAGGCTTGCCTGTGGTTTCCTGTCTGCCAAAGATACCTGAAGTACTGGAGTAAAACCCCATGTCTTCAACTCAGACATTTGTTTCATGGACCAGATTCTCCACAGATGCAATTCCTGTCTGTGCGACTGACACAATATTTCATCAGGAGTGAAATGTGTTTGAGGGGTTATAGAAATAATGGGCTACATTTACTGTTTGAAAACAATTTTCAAGAACATCCAGCAGGCAAATTACACTTTTCCTAAGACATTGCAGTCTACAACCTCAGGCTGAGTACTATTGTATTGTATATTGTATTTCCTAAGAATTAATGAATGACAGCTGGAAAGCCACAAATAACTCTGCACTAATTCAGATATTGTTTCGATGGGAGATCTAGGAGTGGAAAGAGGTGCTGGTGATTCAGTAAGTGATTTTTTTATACAGATCACATTGTTCCATGCAGGATTATACTACCCAAAATATTTTCTTTTGTTTGGGGCTGATCCAAAGTCATCTAGAACTGACAGGTCATATCTGTGTAAGAAATTAGCAGGGAAGTAGTCTTGTAATTTTAGTATTCAGTTTTATGTGTGTTGTTTTAGCAAAAGGATAGGTAGTGAAAGATGGGAGAGAGATTAGCCAACTTTTTAAGGATAAGTAACATAGATAGAAAGCATTACCTAGAGAAAGGAAATTAACTTTTTTTTATGAAGGGAATCTGTGTAAAAATGTGAGGAACATGAAGTGATACTTCAGAACAAAACAGTAAACATTTAAAGTAGAAACGTGACTGGCTCTTGGTTAAATGGTTTCATATAAAAATATCAATTTACCAGAGAGACAAATTCAGGAGATGGGAAGTGATGTGGTGATCTAGTTAGAGGCTGTGGTATTTTGAGTAAAATTACATATGTGCATTAGCTAATGTGACAAACACAAAATGTAGCTAAAAGAAGTAGTAAAACATTTATAGGGAATTGTTACAGACCTCCAAGGAAGGCTAAAAAGATGGGTCAGGAAACTTATGTGCTGGAGAGGCCCTAATAAGGTAGACCATTGATCTGAGGAGATTTCTGTTACCTTGACAGTTGACTCCCACAGCATGTACAGAATGGGTGAGGAAGGGGAAGTTTTGTAATGAAAGTGATACAGAACTCCTGTTGTACAGGAGTTTTGGCCAGTAGTGATACCTCAATGAATGAAACAATCACATGGTAATCCCATAGAATTTTATCAAATTCAAATCGCTATTGTAATTCATTGATATAAACTGATCCGTACACTACTAGGATCAAATCCTAACTTAGAGAAAACAAGCATAAAACTCAATGACTTACAGGGAGCAAGGATTTTTATCACCTTGTGTAATCATTTCCACCTTAATGGACACGATGCGATGAATGAGATTGATGATTTGCCAAATTAAATTACTTCTTATTAGTGCTTCCTTTTCCCAGAAAACATGAAATTTGAAAAAAAATCCACACTTTAGAACCAGAAACAGAATTTAGCAAGCCTCTAATTAAACTTTCAAGGTTCAGACTGCAAAATCCAAATTTCTGAATACAGATTTTCATTACAAACATTATAATATATCCCATTACAGAGAGTTTAAAATATTTAATAATGCCTTTACGATCCCTGAATTTTAAAGATTAAATAAACTTTTTTTTTTTTAAATCCAAATAGAAATGGCTGGCTGCTGACCTCTTCCCTTCATCACTTAAACAAATAGATTCTAGCCCCTTTGGTGCATGCCGGAGAGACTAACCAACTTGCATATTTTTGTGCATCCATTTTACTTACATAGTAAGGACTAGATTCACACAAAGGCACTCAGTATTGATATGGCTAAGTTTTAAGTGCCAGAGCCAGGAGAGGAATCTGAGCATAGATGCTGAATTTCATAGTTTATTAATTCACAAGGTTCGTTGTGTTACAGGGAGAGTTCACAACAACCAGCAGCTTGAGATGGTAGAGCCTAAGTTAAACAACTGAAAAAAGACTGTGTTTAAAATTCCCTCCTCCATGATTCATGTGATCTTACATATGAAGCCTTAGGTGAGATGAATTTTCCACCCAAAACCAGCTCCTAGATGTAAGTACCTAGGTTGTCCTTTTTTTTATTCAAATACAGCATTTGCTGTTTGTGGCTGTAGTGACAGGCTGTCAAGACCCCTTTCAGCTGGTGGTCAGAGGCCAGCTTGCTCCTAAGATCTCTTGTCCAGGAGTTGCTTGCTGCTAAGGAGCCTCAGTGGGGGCTCCCTCTCCTTCACTTGGCGGTGGCTTTAGACCTGAAGCTCTTGTGCTTGGCCCCTGCCTAAGCTACCCTGCAGCAGGAGTGCAATTGCACTTGCTAGCAGTCTTGTGTCTCCCTGATTCTCACCCTCTGGCTCTGCTTACTGGCTTAGACTCAGACCTGGGTGATCTGTGACTGATCCTGGTTACTGTTGGCAGTCCTGATCCTGATCTTGAATCACTGATTCAATTTCCTGGCTCTTTCTTGGTGAGGCTGGCTGCCGCCACTGCCTGCCTAACTGGGACTCTTGGCTCCGCGCTTGCCTTTGTGGAGCAGTCTGTCCTTGCTGCTGCCTGGGACAGTCAAGTCTTTAGAGGAGGGAGTAGCAACCAATATCTTTAGCTTTAAGGATGGCTCTGAATGGCAAGTAGCGGAGTGGGTGCTGAGCTGGGAGATACAGCAGCTGTGAGAGTTAGCAGGTCTCACGTGCTTTGATCTTGGAGCTCAGCTGGAGGCTTTGTCTTGCAGAGAAGCAAGATACTGCTACTCCATTAAATCCAGAAAGCACTTCCTAGTGTCTGGGTGTACAGCAGTAGGTATAGAATGTCATTTTGAGATTAAAAAAAGCTAAGGTATATGAGTGGGCAAGTGATCAAAATACATGCCCAATCAAATTATCTGAGTTCTGTAGCACTCTGTTTCCCTTCCCCTGCACGGCTTGGCACTCTGAAGAATTTATGTAGCACAATGTGAGGGGAGGAAAGGCTTGTTGTATGAAGCATGCACATATTTTGGGATCTTGAAAAAATGTTAACATTTTTACATTCCTATTTTGAGAAACACATAGAAATGGAAAGGTTTCAGCAGACCACACAAGTTTACTTTCCTCTGCTGTTTACAAAGATATACTAGGAAACTGCAGAAGACTTAGCAGAGATCTCCGGAAACTAATTTCAAGGTTCAGATAGGGAAACGTTAGAAAACACAGCTTGACTGAGAATAGCTGTAGGGGATTCAGGAAGGGCTGGTTATGCTTCAATATTTTGCTGGAATTCTTTGAGGCAGTCACTGCCAAAGAAGACAAAGGATATACAGTGGCCATCATACGCTTTGATTTTTCAGAAAACAATTTACAGTGGTCTGCACTGGAAGTTAATATTAAGGCGTGGAGGCATGTAATAGGTGGAAAGTTGGCTAAATGGCAGGAAACAAATGGAGTTATGAAACAGAATTTCTTCAAGCTGCAAAGTACTCATCAGCAGGGTTGTGGAAGTATTGGCCTGTGGGACCCAGGTTTTCCTGCTTAAATGAATAATTTGCAATACCATAATGCTGATGTTAAGGGCAATTGTTCTAACGTGTAGAATTTAAACTTTTCAAATTTTAGATTTCCATTGTGAGGAACGGGATAGCTAGCACAATTTGTAAGTCTAGATCTGTGTAATATTCTAAAACATCCAAAAGAAAAAGTTTGGGATCACAAGTAAGAGTACAGGAATACACATAATTTTAGGTAAAGCAAGAGATTGTTTATTACAACATGCCTGTCCTTTTAAATAAGGGTCTTCCTAGAGCTTTCTACTTTTGGATTTTGCTAGGAATTAATTTATCCTAGGCACTTACCAGATATTTTCTGGGTTTGCAAGTGTAAACAATACTTTTGAATTATTTCTCAGCAAACTAAAAGAGCTGTTAGCAATAACACAAAATTCTTTAGAAAACATGTTTGCTTTTTTGTTTTTTTCCTTTTATTCCCTTTTCCTCATAGAAACAACATAGCACTTAGGTAAAGCTAGGAATTAAAAAAATCAGATGTCTGAGCTGAAGGAGTACATGCTATTAGGAAAGCAAAGAGTGAGTAGAATTGTTTAAGACTGAAAGCTAACAAGACAGAGATGAATAAGACTGCATATCTGATAGGGGGAAAATGGCAGGTGAATTGTAAAAAGGTACAAGACTGAAAAGTGTCTGTGGAGAAAACTTAAAAAAGAGGGTGTGTGCTTTAGGAAAGTAGAAAAACACTTGCATTTTGTCAAATAATATTGCTGCTATGAGCAGTCAGCTAGTTACTTTTGTAAGTGAAAAAACATACTGCGCAAATGAATAAATCAGACCTACACATGGGAAGAAAATAAAAACATAGGCATTCATAGTGAAAATGAGAGATGTTTTCCAGTATTTTCTCAGTTCTTTTTTTTTTTGCTTTGGCCTTTTTATATGTACTGATTTTACACTGTTGACTGTAATTTCAGCAAAATAAGAAAGCAAGCAGATGAACAGGCAGTACCATTCCTGCTCTTTTTTCAGATCAGTACAAAAGAAGTAGCAACCCTATTTTTATTGCTTTCTGCTGCTTTTTGCAGGATGTGCATAGTATGCAATTTCTGAGGAGCTGAAAGTTTTTGACCTTTTTCCCTATGCTTCAGAAAAACTTGATAGCTGATAGTTCACAAATAAATTCCTCATTGCTATTACTATGACTGTTACACTGTTACTAGAAAAAAAAGTTTAAACAGTAGACTTTGTTTCAAGATTTTTATTTTTTAAACTTTTTAGGATATGAAAGGGAATATATTTGTTATTGTATACTGAAATAGCAGCCAGAGTTCCTGAGGCACAGATGTATTTGCATGCATATACCAATAGGTAGCCTGTATGTTTTTGTGGTTTTTGTTTTTTATTTTAAATGAAACTTAGTACATTGTAAATGATTAACAAATAATAGAAATCTACATTGTTCTAGCTGCCTCTAATGTGATGATTGAATTTCAGAAGCTTTCAACCCTAGTTACTGAACCAACAAACCTCAAGTCTAAGTCTGTTTCAGGGTACTAATCAGACAAAGAGATCCTTCATCAGTTATAGGTTATTCTCATCTCCAAATTCCCTCACTAGACCTGGCTTGGAGCAGTAGACACAACTTCCCTTTGGCTTACAATCAAACCTCACTGTCTTGTAAAACATTTTTAAACCTTGAATTTCTCATGCAAATCTACGCATCTCTCTTTATATCTCTGCAAGTTCGTATAGATTTATCACCCTAGGTCTAAATGGAATATGAATGGACAAATCACTGCAGCAACTTGAGAAATAAAATTTGAAGTGGTTTTAGTTTTCTATCTTAAAGCCAAAGATAATTTCTATACTAATAGCATTGAAGCTGTGGTTTTATAGAAAGAGTTAATTTGGCCCAAATATTCTATGCTCTTTTCTCTTTTTCTGTGCTTGCCTTCTCCTTGCATAATTCTACTTTTTTCTTGGAATGCTTTTTTATTGTAGCTTTCCTAATCATGTCTTAAATGCTTTCATTTCTGAGCTTCCCGTTCTGTAAGTGGCGTTCATTTGCACATTTCATTCCTCAGTGTCGATGGTACATTCCAATTTCATCTTCATTGATCATTTTCTGATTAATTAAATCTAGAAGCATTCAGGCCACACTGATTTGGTTGACCAGTACCTAACAGGCATTCTAGTATTGCTTTCATTACTGTGCATCTTTCTCATCTTATGAATACGCTTCTTCCCATGCAAAAATGAACAGATTCAGAGAATTTACTTTAAATAATTCTTTGGTCTTCATCAGATTCTGCTCCGCTGCATCATTCTTTAGTTGTCATATCTGGAACTATAGTTTGTGAAAGTTAGTATTAATAGAATACAAGAAGACAATTCTGTCTTATTTCACCTTTTGCCAGCTAGTAAGAGGCTTGCAAAGTTGTGCTTGCAAACAAGTCTCACACAAAATAGCCTCGATTATAATTTAGATACAAAACCAGCAGATAATAGGTGCATTTGAGGATAATACTCCATACAGACTATTAGCGTCTTACCTCCTGTCTCCTTTGTAATGCCTTTTTGCCATTCTTTGCCTCCGTCAGTGCTTAGGCGGAGTAAACATCCTGCTGGCAGCTCACTGGCAAGAAGGAGAATGATGTGAACAGATACTGTGCTCCTACATTCACCTAATCCTAATATTTTCCCTGGCAGTTATGGTTTTTTTTCCTCTCTCTCACTTTGCTAGTCATTGTTTGATAGTTGTAAGTCCGCATGGCCAGAGCAATAGTCTTTTTACAGACCTCCTTTTATCATCCCAACTGTGTCTTGTTTAACTTGACTATTTAAATGGCAAAGAGTCAGCATCATCCCAGTTCTGAAGTGGACTGGGCAGTAATCCAGCTCTTTCTGTTAGAGACAGACATTCGGTTTTTTGGACTAGAAACAAATTACTTCCAAATGCTGGAAATGTAAGAAGGCTTTTTAAAAAAGGTTTTCAGGTGTTTATAGAATAAATTAGTATAAAATAGTTTTCAAAATGCTAAGCCCAATTTAAAATAAATATTTAGTACTTTTAGGAGTTGTGAAAATATAGCACTAGAAAACTGAAGTCACTGATCTGTAGCATGGATAAAAAATATGGTGAGGGCACATTGGTGTCAAATTCCTCATGCATATTTCTATTGTGCCTCAACTGGACTGCATGCATGAAAAAGGTAGTATTTGTTGGGGTTTTTTTTTACATGAGACTACATGGCTGGCTATAGGTTTGATGACATGACTGCCTGTAGCAATCAGAAATTGAACTGATAACTTATTTCACAACAGTTTTTTATTCAGTTCCTGAAAATCAGAGTTTAGATTATCAAGATGACTGGAAAATGAAGAGTTTTCATTGGACTGAAGGTTGCTTTTTCTGCCTCACGCAGCATCACATAGGTACTCTTTAATTCACAGAAAGACAAGCTAGTTCTCCACAGCTGTTACCGTCCCTTTTGATTTTATGGTGTCTTGCTTGTCTTTCACACACCTTCCAGCACAACAAATGAAATCGGATTTCCACAGATAAGTATCTGACAGAAATGGCTCCTCTCAGAACTGCTCCATCCTTGCAAGCCCATCCCATTCTCCCTTCTCAGCACCCCTCCCACAGCATGCATTTCTTCATCATTTTCTATCTCATCAGCTGTCACATTAATTTCAGATATGAGACCCCATGTCTGAGTAGACTTTGCACTCCTACAGTTGCTATATCACTCCTTTAAAGTGTTCCCAGACTCAGTACATTCTGGCCTCTCTGGTGCTAAGGCCAACTGATATGAAAAGCTTGCATCCATAAAATCAAATTCTAACCCTCCAAAACAAAGTCAGCACTTCCAGACTGCCAACTATGAATGATCCCTGAATGGTGCTAGTTCCCAGACTGTGCCAGAAATTGGTCAGTGGAGCCCTGCCTGGCCCTGCCCAAAGCTGTGCCAGGGGCTGTGGCAAGAGTTACACAGAGTGGACAATTGAGTTCTAGTCCTGATGCCATTTAGCTTATTGGTCATATACATACATAGCCACAAAAGAGCACAAGTTCCTGTGTATTAACAGCATTTGCTGTCATTCCTAGTGGCCGTTCGAGGATGTCTGCTGAGGTGAGATTTCAGAGGTTCTGGTCAGCTCTGAATGTGCTGCTGGTGTCCCTGGGGCTTTCACTGCAGAGCTGTTACTGGTCTTCCTTAAACATCCCTACCCTGCATCCATCTCTACAGCTAAGGTGGGACTCCCCACATTGCACGTCTTTGATTCAAGGCATGGTGGCATGAGAACTTGAGGAATCCATCACTGTTTACTAACATGACACATTTAAGTGGGTGTGTAAGTTGTTCGGACAAGCTGAACTGTTTTGGCTAAGTTTTTTTACAGCACTGTAGTTCAGGGCAGATACCCATCCCACAGGATATCAGCTTGATTAGTAAAAGATTGGCAAAGCTATAAGCAGCTTACCATAGGATCTGAATATGGCAAATGTTGGCCAGTCTTTGTAACTGACATGGCTAACATGCCAATTTAAATTACATTTCTAATTTAAATACACCACAAAAATCAGTCTATATTTAAAAATAGTCATCTCAAACATGTTCTAGATTAATACTAACTTTATGTTCATTAGACCACCTATTCATCCCTGTGATTAAGATGTACTTATGATGATGATGCTAGGGTATATAATTTTAGATACTTTCTAATCTAGAACATATGACTATGCCACTCGTTGTGTATCTACCTTTGTGTTTTCAGCTAGTCTCCTTCTTGATTGACTGTGGTAACAGTGTTATTCCTTTCACTTTCTCTTTGTTTTCAGCTTACATGCTGCACACTAAAAAGGTATGTGATACAGTGACAGAAATAGCATACAATATTTCAACATAATTTTAAAAACAGTTGTGAAAGAAAAATTTCAAAAGTTTGGTAAGGATACAGTTATTTTAAGTACCTTTAAAAACAGATGTTTATTCAGGATTTAATTCCTCATTCAATTTTCATGGTATTTTGAAAATAAATTATTTCTATAAGAGTTGCTTGACTTGTTTTTAGAAATTCTCCCTATAATCATATTGTACTTTAATCAGGCTGTGACTCTGTATACGTCAGCCGGAAGAAGATAAATGGCTTTTAGATGTGTATTTTTCTACTCAATGGAAATTACCCCCCCCTCAATTTTTACCCTGAAGTAGTTTTTCTTAAAGTTCAACAGCAAGTGTAAAATAAGGACAGAATCACTACAGTGCTTCCCACTTGGAAATGATTTTTTCTTCTCATTACCTCCTGTTATTTGTAAATGTGTCTATTCTAGTTTCTGCCTGAAAAAGAGGGTATTGCATGGAACCTGACTTTCAGACCCAAGCAAGGGCCAGCGGAGTTTGCCATGGCAGGAGCAGTCATGGGAAATGACAAATCCCAGTGTCTCCAGTAGGGAAGCGCAGTGTTTACAGGATGATGCTTCTTTCCTTTTTGGGCAGCTCTACAGACAGCTGTGCTGAGGGAGTGGAACTAAACCTCTGGCCATTCTTACATATTTATGGCTCCTCAGAATGAAAACAAATGAAGCAAACAATGAAGGAGGGAGAGTTACTTCCTATTGCTGAGATATGTCAGGTGGCTTTAAACAAGCTCTCAGGGTGTTTCCTAAGGTAGATTAAACTGCAGAAAATCTGGAGCGACTATGATAAGACAGACTGAAGTTCCTGAACTCACTAAATGAATGTGTTGGGTGGATCTTTGTAGCCATATGAGAACAAGTGACCATTTGCATCAGTGGAATTAGTCGAAATAACTCTTCAGTTAAGACAGAAACCAAAGCTGATGCAGTACTTAAAGTACGACAATCATTTTTTCTTTCTGTGCTGTGCTGAAGCAACACTGAACCAGTCTCCTGAGTCAATTCTTTTGTCATTTATCTTTTTTTTCTTTTGAAATATTACAGTACAAATTCAAACAGCCAGGCTTTCAGAAATAAAACTTTTTGATCATTTGGAAAGATAAATGAATGATAGTTTTATACACTCCATAATTTTTGCCAGCTTGCATATTTTCCTGTTTATTTAATTTTTTCTCCTTTGTTTCTTAGTCTAAGTGCTATATGGCGACAGGTTGTCAGAGGCAAATGATGTGATTTGCTTAACACAGAGTCCTATCAAATGTATAAACTAAACAATTACCGAAACACAGATTTTTCTCTGATCTATGTTTGTAACAGTAAGACTTTGCTTGCACTAAGAGTTGCAACAATGGGTAACAATTTTTAGTTTGATGTAGTATCTTTTCCTCTAAAGAATAAACTGAGAAAACAGAATACAAGTAGACTCAGCAAAGCAATATAATAATGTGCATCTGTAGCAAAAGATAAAACGCTAAGTTGAATGCCTTTTTAAAAAAAAAGAAGAGTTCTGGCTTTACTGTTGGCAGATATATTGGATGAGCAATTTGCAACTGTCTTTTTTAAAAAAGAAACTTTATTCAGAATAAGAGGAAAAAAATTGCAAGACAGATTACATTTTGTGGCTCCCCACCTTAATGCTACCAATTAATTAGTCAATGTATTGGAAGGGAAGATTCTTTTGGAGATAGTGTAATGTGAGATGGTATTGCAATGTGATGAATATTACAAAATTGATCCATTTATAATGGAATAGTAGAAGCTGAGAAACTGTCACACGTTTTTTTAGTTTCCTGCATTATGATGAAAATCATGGTGAAAAATTTATTTGAAATAAAGATCCACTCTGCCTATGGTGTCCAAAAAGATGCCCTATTTGATTATATCTTCTCTGGTCACATTACTATAATTATTAACTGTTTAATCCCATCCTGGAATTCTACTCAGGACATTATATGTTAGCACAAAATGGAAAGTTCTACTTCCTTGAAATTATATAGATGAATGTCTAGAACATATATTCCAGAGCTCTTTAAGAGAGGTTGCTGCTTGGTTCTGAATCTTTGCAGTAGATGCTATGTTTTCCAACAAGACATTGCCAACAGACCATTTGTCTGAGGCTTGAATCAAATTAAGCATGAGCACAGAATACTGATAGAATACTTTTTTTTGGTACAAAAGATGTAAAAGGGAATAATCAAATTGAAAGAAAACAGAAATATCTGATACCTTATTATACCATAATGTCTACTGCAATATTGCCATAACTTTTGCTTAACTAATTGGGAACATAGTCTTTAGTTCCTCTAGAGAAGGAGGTGTGCAAGAATGAATACATTTGGTTTTGTTGTTGGGTTTTGTTTTATGGTTTTTGATGTTGTATTTTTTTCCCTTGCCATGATTTTCAGAGCACAGATACCAGTGAAGAAAAAAAGAGGCAGTATAACTACTGTAAATATTTTATAAAATGTCCATCTGAAGCCCCTCAACCTCTGGTAATTAGAGGCCATACTGTGGAGATTGACAGGGTAAATTGCCAGTTAATGTTTACACAACAAAACATGCCCAGTACAATATCCTACACCGATGTTACTGAAACCAGAGTCCGGAAATGTACAGTGGAAACAAGACGTGGTACTTTTCTTGTGCCAACACAAACAGCAATTACAGCACAGTGTGAGAGAAGTCGTAAGAAATACGACGCATATCAGTAGTTCAACAAAGTCAGCACTTTTGTGTAATTGCAGGAGAAAAGGGCTGAAAAACATTACAGATCTCAGCAAGAAATGGCCCTTTATACTTTTAAACTGATCCTTGATAAAACAATGCTGGGGTCATGAGAAGGCTACTCTGCCAATTTTGCTTCACTGTGGGATCCATTGACATCTGGCTGCGCTGCGGAAGCTGGAAAACTTCTTTAATATTCTCTTGACAGTAAAATGGACATGTGGAACACATTCTAATCTGTTAATCTTTGGTGCTCCTGAAGAAAAAGCACATTTGGCTTTATACTTTGTGATGATAAATATTAAGTCTCCAGATCTAGCTGTAAATAAGTGAAAAGCATTTGAATGGAGAATGCAGTTCTTACTTTCAAAATATGGGAGAAAATGGATATGCACCTGTGTAATGCAGATGATTTAATAAATGCCAGGAGGTTTTTTCTAAGGGTAGTTTACCATACGTCTTGGCAATCCACTTTTCTTTATGTTGAATGTGTTTTGTCAATGAATATCGGGGAACAGAAGCTCTGAACTTCCTTACTTCGTATGTACTAAAATAGAATAAAGCATTGTTTCACTTGGGGATTATGAAAATAGAATTAAGAGAGATTCAAAATAGTTATGTCTGAATAAAAAGTGCAGGTTTTATTTAACAGCATTAACTATACAAATTATTTTTGGTCTAGACTTTAAACCTAATGCAGAGTGATAATGAATGATGGAGATATGCGTCTATTCACCTTGAGATAGGATGCAGAACTCTTCATTTCTGTTGTGAGATATATCTCCAGAAATGAAAAGAGGAATCTCTCACATTAGAAAATAACTGCTATGAGTATATACTATGTATTGTATGTATGAACATATATTGTGTATAGTATTATAAAATGCAAAAGATACCATAGATTGTGGAAAAACTAAACTAGAATTCAAAATTCTGCACATCTTTGTAGTACAATTTAAATTAATCTGAATAACTGAAACAGTGCCTGAAGATAACACTTTTATACACTTGATTAACTTTAAAGGGATTTCCCAGTTCTAAGTAGCAAATTATATCATTATAACACATGTACCCTGTTGGAAATGTGTGACTTCCTTTAGAAAAGTTCATGTATCTTCTTTTGCAAAATAAGTAGCCTTGNACAACAGTTAAAAAGATGAAAACAGACTTTTGCTGTCTGATACAATCAGGTCCTTTTCTTTCTGCCCATTTATTAATGAATTCTGATACTTCATCTGCAAGAGGAATCAAGTCTATGAACTTCAACTGCAGGTTACAACTAATAATAATAGCGATACAGTCTTGAAGTCCATGCCCTTGTTCAAGCAAGCTCCCAGTGAATAATAATTTCAGTAAAGTAAGAATTAGTCCAGTCCAGTTCTGTGCAGTTGAGGAGTTTCAAGAGATCTGGGGCTGTATAAAATTCCAGACTCTTCTTAAGAGTTGAACTGTGCTGCTAGGGCTTTATATCTTGCTGTTGCATAAGGAGATTGAAAGTGCAGCAAAATCTGATTGGAAAGTGGAGGGACAAAGAAGAAGTTAGAGAGGGGCTAGATTTCTCAGGGATGTGCACAGAACCCACTACCTTCCTGGTGTTTCTGAAGTAGCTGAAAACCTGAGCTTCAGCAGGATCTTCCATTTAGTTGTTGTCATGTTTGTGAAGCATAGCATAGTTTGGGTTTCAAATGAGAAAAAAGCCATAGACAGGAGTTTCGTGGTTCAGTGCCTGGGTGTCCCACATTAATGAATAGTTAGGACATTTATTTAGAAGGAAAGTGAAGAAAAAAACCCGAGCCCCAGGTAGGCTAGTTCCACTACTTGCCTACTGGATGTATTTGTGTTTGGATGCATGTGTGGTTTTTTTTTTTTAGCTCAACTGCTGAATCTGCTCCATTTCTAAGTCAGCTAAAACTTTCTGGGTTTGTTATTTGGGGTGGAGGTGGGGGGGAAGGTTTGACTCTAGCCTAGCTTGATTCCTATTAAATAGGTGAAATGGGAAGGAAGATGTTATAATAGTTACAACAGTAACCTGAGCAACTTTCTGGAAAGTATAGGTACTGACATCAGAGGAAAAGCCTTGGAAGCATGAGATAGGAGCAGTCACCTACTTTAAATTCTAATGTGCAACAGATAATATAATACATCCTTACTGCCATCATGTTTGGAATAGTAGCCAAAACCTTCAGCAGATGTTCTGGTATGTGGCAGAGACAAGGGAGACTTGGATTGAGGGATATTTACCAACTGCTCCCTCACTTTGTATATCATCACATCCAGGAGAAACAAGTGTAGGTCTAGTTGTCAGCATGTGAGTGGGAACAATACTAAAAAGTCACTAATATCTGAAAAGGTCTTTTCACTCTAATGTGGAAACTCATTATGCAGTTGAGATGGGAAGCACTGGGTGAAGCTGAATTAGTCACGAAAGAAAAAGTTTTCGTACTAGAACTAACAGACATCAATCTTGGTGTCCAATAGCTTAAACTGGGGTCTCGGTCTCACCTATAGTCTGCCTTAGCATTCCTCGGAGAAAGAAAGTTACACAGAGGAAGACAGAGAAGAAGCTGACCTTAGCATACATTTTCAGACACCTGAAGAACCCATTAGAATGCCTGATATCAGGTTGGGGTCCCTCCGCCCATGTTGGTCCACTGAGCTTCCCCGGCTTACACGCCAAGGAACCAGTGGTGGTTTTCAGACTGTGAAGGCCACACATGTTGTATGGGTGATCAGCCCCAGACAAGGAACTGATACTTCTGTAGGACTCCACAGCACATCTGGAGATAAGCCGTGGGGATGTCTGGGAGGTCCCCATTTTTGCTGAGTGGCAGGTGGGTGTGATTTCACAGATAATATGGGGAATGAAAGTCAAAACAAAGTGGTTTTTGTGGGTGGGTGATGTTCCTGGCTCTAGGGGAGTCCAGTGCTGGTCTGTGAGGGCTCTGGATGAATTGAAGTTAGATGGGATTTTAAATGCTGTTACCATTTTGTTCCTTTAGATACCCTGATGCTGTCATACCATAATACTATTGTGGAATGAAAATAGTTCTGCTCTGTTTTCCCAGCTTTCTTATAAACGCCATCATTGCTACAAATTTATATTATAAAAATAGATGTTTTCTGCCACCCACCTATTTTGTTTGTTCACATTGCTACAAGCTAGTGTCCTCTGCCGCTTGGTGCATCATGCTGAAAGTGTTCTGTTTATACAAAGTGACAGAAATGAGACCTGCAGGAATAGCTTTGCCCACCCAGCTTAAGCCGCAGAGTGAATCAACAGAAATTGGTTTTCCAGTAACTAGAAGGGTTAGGAGTTGGTAGAAGCTAACCAGAACTGAACAAGAAGATCAAAGGAATTTGTAGTTTCTTTATAAGGTACAGATACCAGTAAAAGGGGTAGCTAAGATAGATGAACTAGGTTATATGTTCCCCGAACGTAGGAAAAAGTAACCTTTTCCGATACTATGATGCTTGGGTCAGATTTGCTATTTTCATTGATGGATTCACATGTTCCACATTTCCCAAATGCACTTCAAATACTAGATCAGTGCCTTTCCCTGATTCTCCATACTAGCTCTCTGTCCTTTTTCAGTATTGTAACTCACAGTGAAGTGTGCTCTCTGCAGCCTGCATCTGAAACATTGATTTTTACCTGGGGTTCCACCCTTCATTCAACCCATTCTCAGCTGATGTCCCGTAAATCAGCCATTATGGTAATTCAGCCGTTTTATTTTAGTGGGTACGTCTCTACTCTGCTTATCCTCTGTGAGCCATCCCTTGCAAAGTGAGTGGATTTTGTTTCTTCAATAGGTCTTCACTGTCAGCAGTTCCAAACATGCTTTCTCCAGTCCCAGCAGAATTTTCCTCTTCCAGAGCAACCCTCAGTAACTTTACCATCAAGTAAAGTAATACTTTTGTCTTCCCTGTCCATTCAAGTCCCTCAGTTTATTTTTATGCATTTACAGTGGCATGTAGCATGTGACAAAAACCTGGTTGTCACCTGGCTGCATGTAGGGCACAAACCACCTGGCACAGTTGTTGCGTGTCTGGGCTAGACGGCTCTCTCTGGGCCTACCCCGAAGCTGCCCTTTGCCTTTCCTCTCTAGTTCCTCCTTTCCCTCCAGATCCAAAGATTATTATCTTCTCTGCTCTACCGGTTTAACTGGTCTTCTGACTGTGTCTAAACTTAAATCTATAAAATTAATATCCCGCATTTTTAGATCAGATTATTTCACAAGACATAGCAAACAGACAAACTGCTAAACCACCAGAGATTTACTTGAGAGCAGCAACTTCTGCTGAAGAGCATCTGAGACAATAACTTCAAATCATCAGCAGCTGAACTGGGAAATCTGGCAATCCCCTGAGTTCCTTGGGGAGGGAATGAAAGGAGACTGGAAAGTCACTCAGTGCTCTGATGGTCATCGCATCTCCATGGGCTTCAACAAGACCTTCAATGTGTCTCCTACCCCCCCTGCAGGTTTGTGATCCTTAGCAAGGGAGCAGCTCGAATTGCGTACTACTCTGAATTAGCAAACCCCCGTGTCTTGTAAATAAAAGACTACACATACTCAAAAAAGGAGCAAAATAAGCCTGCATAGGCAATATTAGTAGTGATTTGTGAACATCTGCTTCCTAATATTTTTTTTAGGATTTTTATTAGGACTGTAAGCTTTTCAAAATCTCAAAACCAGTCTCGTGTTTAATGACATTGATTCCCTCTAAACATCCAGGAATGTTCTCTGAAG
Organism: Pandion haliaetus; assembly: GCA_013401275.1. Taxonomy (NCBI): domain Eukaryota; kingdom Metazoa; phylum Chordata; class Aves; order Accipitriformes; family Pandionidae; genus Pandion; species Pandion haliaetus. The sequence goes on from VYZV01021187.1 coordinate 84,891, forward strand.
AACTGGAGCTGCCACACAGATCTCAGCTGCTTGAGCCCGCTGGTGAGCGGTTTTTTTGTGCAGGTGATGCATTGTTAGCCAGAGACACAGATTTTCCAACTCAGTTTCAGAGAAATTGCTTCACAGTTCTTTGTTAAGGTTGAGGGAAAGAGCATGGTCAGCAGCTGCTCTCTTGATCCTCGGACATTTCAGCTACCAGACTGACCAGTTCCTGACAATGAGGTGGAACTTGCCTAAGCTGGTAACTAAGTCCAGACCATGTGATCTCTTAAAATCAGTATTCCTCCTGTGCCAAATTTGAGAGTGCAAAGCTAGAAGAGTATCTCCAAGAAGCTCATATTAGAATTATTGAATATTAGCATAACAAAGCATTTTTCTTCCCCAAAACTTGTTCTCGGAAGTTGCTAACCCCATTTTTCACTAAAAATTTCCAAAACAATCCAGCCTGAGGCAGAGACGAGGCATGGAAAATATAAGCACTAGCAGTTAAAGGCTGACAAAGTAATAGGCAACTGAAAGTAGGGCCTTATGATGGAAAGTGTTAGGGAATTTTAACTCTAGATGTCATTGCCAGCTTTGCTTATAATAAATGTGTCAGTAGCAACATGAAAAAATGTATACAGGAAGTTAAAGGAATGCTGTATTAACCTATTTTATGCAGCATGTCTGCCCGCAAATTACTTGCATCTCAATGTTTTAGGAGAAAAGGATTTTTTTTTTTTTCTGAATGTATTAATTTTCTAACTAAATGAATAGGGAAATTACAGATTTTAATGTAACAGTGACACCCAGTGGTCAGTAGTGATGGACTTAACTCTGAAAAGTAGTGTTTTCTTTTGTGATGCATTAATCTTTAGCAAGAGCTGAGAGAAAAAGAAGCAGGAAGGAAATGCAGTTAACTTTCAGGGTTTTCCACAGAGCGATGTCCCATTTTATTGCCTTGTAAGTAGAATTTTATGCTTCTAATTGCTTAAATACTAAAATAATATTTCTTTGCATATGTTTGTTTTATTGAAATAAAGGAGGATGGGAAGCCTTGATTTTATATAACTTGATAATGTAACTTGCAGAATGGTCTCTGTGGGCACAGCCACCTCACAAAGCATTGCTGGCATAGTATTTTATATTTCTGTGGTTATCTCTGTCTCTACAGGAGAAGGCATTTTTCCTGATGGCATACCAAGTAGTGCTGGGTAGCCAGAGAGAGACACAGTAATACAACAGTACCATGCCACACCAAGAGTGCCAGCTAGGCACTGACAGGGCTGCAGGATTAAATAACATTAGTCTTGTGCTGCCTTTTGTGTGAAATCTTTGACCTAACCTGTGTAGGTCCTCCTTTTACTTCTTCCTTCGTTCCTTGAATAAATGCTGAACTAGTACAGTGAGTCTTTGTCGTAGCTACACGCATCTATCTTTAAGACACTGTGGTACTGAACTTCACAGTGCTGTGGCCCCTAAACTTTGTGGGTCAACAAATCTTTTCCTGTTTAATGCATACCTGGGATCCTTGATATTATGGTTTCAAAATCTCGTAGTTCAAAAAAAATCCTAATTTATGAGAGACATGGTTTATGACTTCTGATTTATACCTCATGCATCCCTGGAGTTACTGATGCTGACCTTGCCATTTTTGAGAGGGACAAAATTAAACTTCTGTCAGATGAAGCCAGGTTTAAAGATCAGTAAGGAAGGAGACTGACTGTCCCAACAGGAAGTTATGGGGAGGTAGTAAAGCAAACTAAGGAACATGAAGCATTTTTTATTCACTGGCAATAATGGTTTCCTGTTAAAACTGGTTATTTGACAAAGGTGATGAATTTAATTCCTTCCTCTGTCATTGGGGAATTAGGAAGTTAGCATGGGACAGGAACAAAAAGTCTTCTGCCTTCTCTAGAGAGTAAGTTAAAGCTAGCCAAAGCTAAAGTTTGGAAGGTGTTCAGGAACCACTGTCAGGAATTTAGTGATTATCAAAACCCTACAAGTGTCAAAAAAGCTTGGAGCACTTAAGTTGTCCTGGAAGCCAAGCCATTGTTCACCCACACACATCCCTAGGTAAGCAGCTCGGTGAGTGCTCGTCTAGGACATATCCTACAAAATAGCTTCGGTACAACTTCTCATGAATCTCAGCACAATTTAGTGCCTGTCAGGAAGTGACGACAAGACTGTGGGCTTTTTATAGATCTCGTATTGACGGTGAATGTTTTGCAAGCTCAGATTGCTGAAGGCTTGAAACTCATTATCTCCTGTAAAAGCCTGACAAATATTGGATGTGTGATGAAGGAAGAGGCTTTATTTTACACATTATGTCAACTTTTAGCTTTTCTTATAGAACTGGTTATGCTTTTAATGACTGCAAAAGCAAAACAGCTTCATAGCTGCTCAAACTTGCAGAGAAGTTAGTTAGTTATTAGGTGCTATTTCAGACTCTCTGCTTGGAGAGGCTGGGCTGTAATATTAACCTCCAAATTAGTTAGCAGTGCTGCTGAAGGATGTTTTACAACATCTGGTTTTAGCACTGTTAGAATGGAGCTTGGAGTATGGATTATTTAAGGACTTTTTGAATGAGGCCATACTGGAGATGATCTGCAGTGATTCTGCACACAAATCAGAAAACACATATTTGCCCATACCACAAGCAAGAGCAGACAGATGCAGCTGAGCCTGTTGCTGAAATAGCAGTATGTTGCAGTAGAGATCTTCTCAGACGTGTTGTGAAGAGAACCTTAAAGGGCAATATCTTAAAGGCAGACACACCCACTCATTGCATATAAAGATTTGAAGACATGTCAGATTTAGAGGTCAGTCAAAGCTGCTGTATTATATACAACATATCAAGATCTTGTCTACAACTGGCTGAATGTTAAAATGGCAAATCCATCCTGATGCAGATACCATTATAGAGTGTCGTGGTTTAACCCCAGCCGGCAACTAAGCACTACCCAGCTGCTCGCTCTCTCTCCCCTGGTGGGATGGGGGAAAGAATCGGAAGAGTAAAAGTGAGAAAACTTGTGTATTGAGGTAAAGACAGTTTAACAGGTAAAGCAAAAGCCACGTGCGCAAGCAAAGCAAAACAAGGAATTCATTCCCCACTTCCCATTAGCAGGCAAGTGTTCAGCCATCTCCAGGAAAGCAGGGCTCCATCATGCATAACGGTGACTTGGGAAGACAAACACTGTCACTCTGAACGTTCCCCCCCCCGCCCTTCCTTCTTCTTCCCGCAGCTTTATATGCTGAGCGTGACGTCCTATGGTCTATAATATCCCTTGGGTCAGTTGGGGTCAGCTGTCCCAGCCTTGTCCCCTCCCAACACCTTGTGCCCTCCCAGCCTCCTCGCTGGTGGGGTGGGGTGAGAAGCAGAAAAGGCCTTGACTCTGTGTAAGCCATGCGCAGCAGTAACGGAAACACCCCTGTTTTATCAACACTGTTTTCATCACAAATCCAAAACATAGCCCCATACTAGCTACCATGAAGAAAATTAACCCTACCTCAGCCAAAACCAGCACATAGAGACATAAACATGTTTATACACTGCTTCTGGGAAGTAATGGTTTAAGTGTCCTGTACTAGGATGAAAGCTTCCATACCAAGGATGTTACCAATGTAAAACTATGACTACACTTTCTCATTTTTCTGTTTAGCTAAAATAGTCGATGGTTTAAAAGACAGAGCAGTTATCACTGTCTGTCATCTGGAGGTTACTGCTTTCCCAGCAGAAGACATCATTTTTAATGCTCTCCCATGTATAATAGAATAAAATGAGTTAGCTCACTCGAGCTTCCAGTGGAGGTAGTTTGAATTAACTCAGATGAGGCTACCTGAGAATACTAGGATGTGCTTAGACAAAGATGTGTATTTCATGTTACCTTTATGTTGCTGTGGTATTCCCATACCCCACCATGTATTCACAAACACTTTGAACAAACAATAAAAAGCAACATGTACCCCAGTGTTGCGAGATCTGCATTGCAAATGTAGCATTACAGTGGTATCACAAGTGTTTGTACAAGAATATAAAGAAATTAATATGTATATATATCCAATGCCTTTAGAAGACACACCCTTTTAATGCTGGCAGTATACTGTTTCTAGTTTTTTTCTCACAGTGAGAGCCCTGTGAAGCACTGGCACAGGCTACTGATAGTAATACAGGTGACACTCCACAGGAGGAGGTTCTCCCGCCTTGAACTGGCAAACTTTTCTGGGTGTTTTCAGATGCCACTGTTAGGATTTAGTTGATATTTTGCACAAGGACAAGCCTTTCATGAGATAATTCACTGGGGTTAGAAAATGACTGCTTATATTCTACTAAAGCTGTTTCTGACTCTGTTGATCTTCCTTAGGAGTTGAACAGCTGTGATATACCTCAGCACATTATTTTCCTGTAGCTTTTATCCTCATGTAAAAGTTACTGAAAATAACTACATCAAGAAGAATGCTCTAGCCATTGTGACATAACCTGGCAGTTGGTGGGAAGCTCCATGAAGGACACTTTCTTCTACCTTTTCATACCTGAAACAGTCGTTTCTGATGGAAATCTTAAAATCAGCCTGAAAGAGCAGGCATGGTAGTGGGATGCATGCTTTTATCATACCAGTACTTCTACATATTAATCTCCGTTTTCTCTTCGTCAGAGCTTCACCGCACCCTACGTCTTTCCATTAAGAGGCCTTAGGTGTGTTTCTGCAGGGACACTTGTGAGCCCAACAGCTGCACTGTGGAGCTTGAAGCAATGACTTCCAGAGTAAATGTATGAATCTTACCAGCTAGTGCAAAAGGAGACAGAATTTCCAGTTGAAAGCTATCATAAATGCATATCCTCTGTGTATTGGACACAGATGTGTTGTATAACACATTTTTGTGACCGGTGGGTTACACAAAGTGTGTGATAAGTGACTGAAATGTGAAACGTACTTTAGTGATTCACTCCATAATTCACAGATTAAGTACCTCAGCTCCTTTGAGGTCTTTATTACAGGCTTTGAGCAACTACCTAGCTGTGCTGGTTTTGGCTGAGGTAGGGTTAATTTTCTTCATGGTAGCTAGTATGGGGCTATGTTTTGGATTTGTGATGAAAACAGTGTTGATAAAACAGGGGTGTTTCCGTTACTGCTGCGCATGGCTTACACAGAGTCAAGGCCTTTTCTGCTTCTCACCCCACCCCACCAGCGAGGAGGCTGGGAGGGCACAAGGTGTTGGGAGGGGACAAGGCTGGGACAGCTGACCCCAACTGACCCAAGGGATATTANGAAATCACAGGCTTGGTTCCTTTCCTGCCCTGACCAATCTCCCAGGGAAGGCTTTAGCCCATAGGAAATTTAATATTATCTGTTGGGCAGAGTTGGTAACTGGTTTACTATTCTTTATCATGAATATGCTGAGAGAGGATCAGGAGAGAGAAGGAGCTTGGATGCAGTTGAAGAAAATAAAAATCAGAGCATTATGAATTTATGACACCCGGCTGTTTTTTCAAGTCTTAATTTAAATGAGGAATCTTAACACTTTGCATCAAGTAGTCCCTTAAAAAATATTCAGATTGAAATCTATATCTATGGAGAACTTCCATGATATCCAGGCTACTCAATTATTCCAAGCATCTTAAAAACTAGGCTTTTGAATGCTGCTCCAGGGCTGTGCTAGGGTATGAAACTTGCTATCTGGGGGGTTGTGTTTTCTTCTAGACTGGTGAATATGATAAACAATGGGTCAGACTTACCAGCATAAAGTTCTTTAAAACTTATTTCCAGTTGATTTAAACTCATGTTCTGGTTCACAGATCTGCCAAAATTTAATTTTTCCTTACATTGTGGTGTTCAATTTGGGTGTGCCATGGTTTAACCCAAGCCAGCAGCTAAGCCCCACCCAGCCACTCACTCTCTTCCCCCTGGTGGGATGAGGGAGAGAATCGGAAGAGTAAAAGTGAGAAAACTTGTGTATTGAGGTAAAGACAGTTTAACAGGTAAAGCAAAAACCACGTGCACAAGCAAAGCAAAACAAGGAATTAATTCACTGCTTCCCATGGGCAGGCAGGTGTTCAGCCATCTCCAGGAAAGCAGGGCTCCATCATGTGTAATGGTGACTTGGGAAGACAAACACCATCACTCCTAATGTACCCCCCTTCCTTCTTCTTCCTCCAGCTTTATATGATGTCATATGATCTGTAATATCCCTTGGGTCAGTTGGGGTCAGCTGTCCCAGCCTTGTCCCCTCCCAACACCTTGTGCCCTCCCAGCCTCCTCGCTGGTGGGGTGGGGTGAGAAGCAGAAAAGGCCTTGACTCTGTGTAAGCCATGCGCAGCAGTAACGGAAACACCCCTGTGTTATCAACACTGTTTTCATCACAAATCCAAAACATAGTCCCATACAAGCTACTGTGAAGAAAATTAACTCTATCCCAGCCAAAACCCGCACAGGGTGAAAATACCTTGTGGTCTTCCTCTAAAACAGGAACAAAAAATTTACTTACATGGTGGTTTCATGATCTCTAATAATGAAGAAAGAAAACAAAATGAGAAGAGAGAAAATGCTAGGAGGGAAGTTCTTTGTGGAAGAATAGCTATTAATATAAAATACATTTGAGAGGCTAGCTATCCCCAAATCTTTTGGATGACACGTAAATCAGATATTAATATTAAAACTTCCAGCTTGCAAAGACTTATATATATGTATGCTTAAAATTACACATTTGAATAAATGCATTGATTGTATTTGGTTGCATGTAAGCCTTTGCAGGAATAGATGCAGGCTACTTAAAAACAACATGTAGAGAGATGAAGAGAGAAAAGACATAAAACTCTGGCTCTAAAAGAGCAATCATCTTATCTGCCAAAATCACATGTAATGGGCCATTAGTTCTTTGTTCCAAATCCTGTGTTTGAAGAGTCTCACCTTATAAAGATGTCGGGACTTATGCCGTTGAAGGAATTTGCTCTGAGAAACACATCCATTTGTGGAGAAATGTGTATTTTATCCATGGTAACTAATATGTATAGCCTGCTATTTATGAATAATTATAAATAATACTTTGTACTGATGTTGCATTTTTGTGTTGCTATCTTCCAGATGGGAGTTGCTGTAGTGGATTCATCAGTTGCAGGACTGGGTGGTTGTCCCTATGCAAGAGGTGCTACTGGAAATGTAGCCACGGAGGATGTGATATACATGCTTAATGGTCTGGGTATCAATACAGTAAGATATTTTTACCTTCTACTTAAGACTTAAGGAAAACAAAAATACTTTGCTAGAAAAGATACAATACATACCTGACAATAAAATACTGGGAGCAAATAGTAGTTTTTGCAAACTCAGTGCTTTAACATGTCTTGACACATAACACGAATGTTGTTGTCTTCACTAGCAATTTAGAGTTGAACTGGTTTGCATATTTGACAGGAATTTGAATAACCCCCTCTCCCTACCTGGAGCTATGAGGAGCTCAGTAGCAACTGCTTTGAGTCATTGCTCTGCCTCAGTAACCACCAAAAAAATCAGTACTGTACGCATTGCCCCAGAAGGCTGATCAGCTCTACAGTGGAAAGACTGAACGGACCTCAGCTTTTTTCAGAGCTTTGGATTTGGTTCATAGCACTTATTGATTTTTTGTCAATATTTCTGGCTTCAAAGTAGAAAAAAAATTGTGGTGTTTGGAGCCCAAGCACAGGACAGGTAGCTACTTAATATATTTCTAAATTGTACAAAGTCTGTTACTGGCTAGCAGGCTTCAGAGTCGTTTTTATTTCCATCCTTGTTCTTGGAGGAGAGAGCAAAGCAGCTTATCTGCACTGAGCTGCACTTTAATGAACCTTACCAGTGAACGTCCAGACTTGAAGAGCACACATTCAGTATCCCTGGCTTGGCTGACATGTTAATTATTCTGTATTCCTGGGGATCAAGTAATGCTGTCTTTGTCAAAGAATGTGCTCTTTGGTCTTCCTCGTGGTCATCATTGTTCTGGATATATGGCATTATGAGTTTGTTCTAACTCAAGCAATACAATGACTTTACCTTTAACTCAGAAATAGACTTTGAGAGTCAAGCTCAAAGGAGAACATATAAAGAGCTGCCAAAACTACAGTGTATGTAGTTTGTATTTAATCTACTGCAGAAAGAAATTGAAAGGCCTGAGATCTGAAATACAATGATCTGAGTTATGAGGGAGCTTAATACTTGTCCATCGTTTGCAGTTCAGTGTGGCATGCATACCAACAGAGTTCTTTGACATAAAAGGATCATGGAACTTGTTTCTGAATGGTACATCGCATGAGCACTGTTACATCATATTCAGTACCTTACAGAGTTCACTGTAATGTTTATCTGGTTTCATGTGCTTCTTAGAGAGTTCTGAATAGATGTCAGATACCCGTTTAGAAAAGGTTTAATCACAAATGTCCATTGTACAAGTGGACTCCGTTTTGAACTGATCATATGTGCTTTGGGGTAGCTTTTTTCATGAAGAAGATGTTTATTCTTTTGAAACAACACAGTCCCTTGGAATAAGGAGAAGAAAACATGCATTCCACTTTACATTGCTGTACACCTTAGACTTAGGCTTTCTGTATAGTCTTTCCTTGGGCAAAATACCCATTGACTTTTCCAACTAACTCATAGCAAAAGGAATCAATTAAATAAAAATCGCTTGATTAAATGCACTATACCTTGTTCCAGGCTTCCTGGTAACATTTATAATCTGTTAATGGTCAGGCATCCAAGCAGGAATCTAGCTTGTCTTAAAGGTTGATACCAAATCCCATGGAGGTAAGAATCTCACCGTCAAACATTTAGTTATCCCTTTTTAAAAAAAAATAGATTATGCAATAGCAAAATAGAAGACTTTGCTCCTTGACCCTTTTCTGGCCCACTAAGAAAAGAGTAGTTTACTGGATGAGAGACAGGGACCCTCAAAATTATTACCTTATTATATAAGCTTTGGTCTTTGCTGTGCTCGTTGGTTTTGGTACCATGGCCAATTCTGTAAAATCATTATTGCAAAAATCTATTAATATGTCCCTTTTTGTATAATGGCACAAAATGAAATTATAGTTACTAAGGCTGTCCATTTGCTAGGAGCGCTTTCTCACATTCCTCTAAGCTATGCACTAAAGCTTTCATTTTGTTGACTGAAGTCACTTAAAGTGTCAACCAAGTGATGGACAGTTTTTAAGCGTACATTATTGAGTTCACATTGACTAGATACATCAAAATAATAATTGATGATTGTTCTATACTGTTCTTCAGAATATGTAACCAAGAAGTGATGTGTGAATTGAATTTCTACTAGGATAAATGTGAAATAATTTTCTAGCAGAGCCCATCTACAAAGAGATCTATTGTTTATACCATGGTAATGGATAGATAATTATGTCATAGATCATTAATGCTTATGAAACTTTGTAGGGAGACATGTACTTTCTATAAAAACAGTTTCTATACGGTTCCTATGTAATTACAGTAATAGTACTTGTGCTTATGATGCCTTCAAAGTGCTTGGCAAACAATAAGCCTTTCTGAGAAGCCGCTAAGTACTGTTAGCCTCACATTACTGACACCGAAAACGAAGTTCAGAGACATAATAGACTTGGTATTTATGAATGCTGAATGAGAACTGATTAATTGAAGTCAATGTGAGTTAAAGGGCTAAGCTTCTGGCAGAAGCTTTTCTGACTTAAGGCACTTACCCAAGTTCATACATACTATTGGAGGTACTTGTCTTCGTGTTTCATTCCTTGGTGTCAAGGAATGATTCTGGATATACAGAGTGCTTACCAAGTACACTTATCAAAAGACTCAACAACCTTACAAACACCTGTCACTACTCTTTTGCCATTCCTATCTGTGAGTCATGCTTGTGAATGCTGGGTTGTGCCCTCATGGTAATCCTCTTTGGTTCACAACACTTACATAAGAAAGACAATTTAAAAGGCAGAGATGCTTGTATTCCTTTTAATGAATGTGAACTGTGAACATATGTTTCTTATGGTTAGGGTTTTTATTTTGCCATCTTCCATAATCTAACTACCAAATACATCTATGGAAGTAGGTTTCTCATTTCTTCCAGTAAAAAACAACAGATGCTCTAAAAATTTTTTAGATTACATTATGTGCAACAGCACTCCACAAACTAAACCTAAGTAATGACCAATAAGCAAGATAAGCTGAAATCACCCTTGTTATAACTATTAAAATGAGACAGTTACAAAAGGATGTCTTTCAACGATATGTTTTAGATGGTGCTAAATACTAGAGCTGATTGGAAACTTTGAAGCATTTTTTTTTTCAAATTAAAAATGGTTTTGATTACATTTCTGTGAAGCAATTTCTATTCTCATTAAGATTTTTAGCCAATTCCAAGAATGAAAAAGGTAACGTTTACCATAGAACATAGAAATAAGTGCTAGATCCAATTAAAGGATTAAGCATCTACAGCAGGTCTTGGTCTGAACTTTAGTGCATAAATCTGTAAGTGTTATGAAAGTGTATTTCTGGTACAATACATCTTGTACTCCTTAATGTCGAGTGACACACGTCTCCCAATTTTGTGTGAGTGCTCAGTGTTTTGGTAGTTCAAAGTCTCCTTTCACATCCCTTCTCCAGGAACTTTACTAGGTTCTAAATTCCAACTCTGGAGCAAGTACTTACATCACTTATATGATCTAACTCTCAAACTTTTACTATATGTGAGTAATCCAGGAGACTAATACTGAAGTATTTTTTTCCTCTTTAATCAGTGATCTGATTCCATTTTAACAATCAAGCAGTACTGATATGTATCTTACATTACTTAAAAAACAGTTGGTTGCTCAAGGAATATTTTTTTAGCATGGGCAGATTAAACAGATGACCTGCAATTTTTTGCTCAGTTGTTNTTTTTGCTCAGTTGTTCTAGCAATGTAAATTGCAATTTTGCATTGAAAGTAACTTCATCAAGAAGCAGATTATGTTTATTCAAGAGAATGCAGGATCCCGTTTCTCACTGAACTCAGTTACTAATACAAGTGTGTTCCCTCCATTTTCCTGAGCTGCAAATGGGATACTTATAAGCATGAAGTTTCTTAGCCTTGGGTGATAAGTACAGCACATATGTAGACACTATATTTTTCTTCCAACATCTTCTAGTTGTTATTCCAGTTCTTTATTACAGGTTATTTTGACTTCGACAGACCTTACTCAAGTATTTGGTCTACTGCTGTTAGGATAAGAAATCACCCTCAAAGCAGTAGAAACTTCCAAACAACTGGAAACTGTGACTATTGTGTAAGTCACTGTAACTCTACTGATATCCATTACCAACCTATGACGTGAATCAGGCCCTTTGATTGCAAAAATTAGACACTGGAGCAAAAATACTTAGGAGTTTAAGCATTTTCAACATGTACATTTATTATTCTTAACATTTTTCACCTCTTTTTTAGGGAGTGAGTCTTTATACAGTGATGGAAGCCGGAAACTTCATCTGTACAGCTTTGAACAAGAAAACA
>VYZV01021188.1:2110-15461 GCA_013401275.1 Pandion haliaetus
TCTCAGATACGTACCGTAAAAGCAAGTTTCTATTCCTTGATGTTTTGTAATCAATCTTACATGAATAATGCAAGCCTCAAAATATATCTAAAAAGGATATTTCTACTGTAACTTTTAAAAGTTCAAAAAAAATTACTTATAGTTTTGAAATGCTTTGTGTCAAAACTCAGCCCACCTCAAAGCCCTCTGTCTCTCACTGCAGCTGCAGTGGTAAATTTATAACAAAATACTAGAGATGACGTTCAGCGGCACCAGCTCCTAGATAGCACCAGGCAACGTTCCCCATAAACAAGGTGCAGATTGTCCACAGTGAGATGAATGGTTTGACTTTTTCAGCCTAAGCTGTCTTTCTGAAAAAGAACCATACGATACATATAAAGATACATAAAAGTATGTAAAATCTTAGTAAGAAAACCTAAGCTGTTCAGATCCACTGCAACTGTCTTCATATAATTTAAGTAACCCCTCAGAAGTTACTGGGATCATTCATGAATAAATTATTCATAAACATTTTCTGGTCTAAAATCAAATATCCCAATAGTCTGCTAGCAAAAGTACAAAAGATATTCTCAAAATACAGACAAAGTAGCAATAGCTCAGGTCTACCCATCCCTAGCACAATATTGTAACGACTATCTAGAAGCAGTATTTAGAAGTAGGTACTAAACACTAGACAACAGGTAAGCACAAATACATCTTTAATGTATATCTAGAAGAGACGGTGAATGAAAAATTTTTTCAGTATTTATCAAGTTCTTCAGTAAAGATGAGGTATTCATGTAAGCTGCGTTTCACATTTGTTTCTCATTTCTAATTCTTTGGGACAGCAACCTGCGTCTTCCAGTTACAACAAAGATACATCCTCTTAATGCATTTTGAGAAGATGAATAGTTCCTCTCTTTTCAGGGTGCGTTTTTTGGTTTTACCTGGTTTTCTAAACGATTGCATAGTATGTCAACACAACAAATTTCTTGCTAAAAACGTATTTCTTTGAGCTGCTATGAAAGCTCATTTTGCTGGTAACATTCTGAAATTAAGTAAAAAGGTTTTGCCTACGTAAGTACAGAGAAGTACACCTCCCCTTAAGGTCACGTGAAATAATTAACTTCTTTCTTTGGGCTAATGAGGTACGTTTCATAAAAATCCAACTTCATCGTTCATATGGATTACAGGCCAATCTGAAATGGTATGAACAATTTAAGAGCACTGCAGTTGTACTTTACATGTCAAGAAATAACTTTCCAAATTTCTCTGTTAGAAAAGAGAATGAAAGAAAAGCGTGTTCATCTGCAGGGTAGTTAAAAAAATTATTAACTTTTAAAATCAACGACAATGTAATGATTGTTGTCATTAGGTATCAGACGGAGGGTTTGATTCTCTCCTTGCTGATATAAGCAAATGTGTATTAACTTATAAGATAGCTGGTTTAAGTGCATTTTTACCTTGCCATGAGAAGAGCTTTCCATTTAATCAGCTAAGCACAGAAGTTTGTAGAGGTTCAAACCATTACACTGATAGCAAGTAATGTGCATATTTTGAATAAATAGTGATATTTACAGTAGGTGTTACTGTTTGGTTTTGATTTTTTTTATTGGCTCCCAAATCTAAAAATGGATTGGGTTTTTACAAGCACTCAGCTTTAACATAGGTCACCTCCCATTATGTCCCTAATAAACCTCAGCTGATCTTAATGGAGAGAAAGTATAGCCAATGGGCAAATGTTGACTCAAAATTTCAACATAAAAAGATGCTTATTTTATCACAATATTGATGTAGTGGAAGAACCACTAGTTGTGTGGTCAGAATTACTGAGTACGTCTGTGTATAGACACAGATTTTTAAAATGTGAGTAAGCTATGAAGGTAAAACCAGTCACTGTTCCTGCCTAGTCTGTAGTTAAAGGGTTAGGTGCAGTCAGCCTGGTACCTGCAGAAGTCCCCATGGGAAGTTAGGTTAGCCCAGCATTTTGTGTAAATTTCCTCTTGTATTTACAAGATGATGTACAAATCATAGAATCATTTAGGTTGGAAGAGACCTTTAAGATCATCGAGTCCAACCATCAACCATGCCCACTAAACCATGTCCTGAAGTGCCTTGTCTACATGCTTTTTGAATACCTCCAGGGATGATGACTCCAGCACTTCCCTGGGCAGCATGTTCTGACACCTAACAACCCCTTCAGTAAACAATTTTTTCCTCATATCCAATCTAAACCTTCCCTGCTACAACTTGAGGCCATTTCCTCTCGTCCTATCACTAGTTACTTGACAGAAGAGACCAGCACCCACCTCACTACAACCTCCTTTCAGGTAGTTGTAGAGAGCGATAAGGTCTCCCCTCAGCCTCCTTTTCTCCAGGCTAAATAAATAAATAAAATAAAGCATAAAGTTAGAGACTTGAGGCAGGGACGGGGGGAAAGCTGATACATCGGCTTCATTTTCTCACCCTCTCTGCAAGAGATTGCTATTAACAGAACCAGATACTATGATTATTTCTTAACTTCAGAAATGTGTTGGCATGTCCCAAAAGAGAAATAAGAGGTCCCCCGCTGGAAAGGCATATCCATTGTAGTGGGACTAGGTTTTTCTGTATTTCGTAATCTCCTCTAAGTGAAGGGTAGAAGAGAATGTAAGCCAATACATCTAGGCTTTAGTTTTAGAATTATGTTTGCAAAATAATTTATTATTGAATAGTGCAGAGACATATGATTTTAATCTTTCACCACACTGGTGCCAAAAGTAGTTGTGGAGTTACTACATACCACACTAGAACTATCGCTGTTGGACAAGGAGTCAACGGATGACTGCAAGGAGCAGATGTGTGGTCTCTCTTTTCTGCTACCACCCCACTATTCCCTTACACCCCGTTCGACCTGATCTGGGTAGGAACACAGATTTGCCCACAAAGGCTTTTTCGTATGCTGAAGTCTGCAGGGACGGAAGGATTTGAGATGGTGAGGAGATAGGGAACCCCATCCTGCAGCATATGAATAGAAGACGGGGTCCCCACCTTCTCACTCTTGAAGCTTGTGAACGGACAAGCTACTGAGCGGACAGAATTGATGAAGACATGTGTCCTGTCTTCCAGGCACAGGCCACACAGAAGACACCATGTGAGGGCTCGCCAGGAGGCTCGCGGGGAAGCGCAGGTCTAGTCTCACACTCACGTTCATAAACCCTGCGTCATAACAAAAGCAATCTGAAGTTAAAGAATGGAGCTTCACTTTAAAAGTATAGTCCTGATCTGAACTGAGAAGTTAACGTACCTGTACTCTCTGATGGCAAGAGAGGGTTGGTACCTAATAAACATAGCGTGGTTCGTGATTGTATGTGCCCAGAACTCCGACGTTGTTACGAAAAGAGCAAGTTACCCTTACATGGAATCATAGAATTGTTCAGGTTGGAAAAGGCCTTTAAGATCACCCTGTGGGGTTGTAGCTAACACATCTCCTCCCACAGAAAGCTGTAGCTGTTAAAACCCCTTGGCACTTCTAACACTGGGTTCTCATTGTTAAGCAATCTGTTTATATGATTGTCTCTAAACGTGCAATTATCACTAGCCAAAAAGGTTCGGATTTTTAATTTCAACAAATTCCCAGCAACAAAAGGAAGGTTTAGAAACGCCAAAAAAAACCTTCTGCGTCTTTAGGGGCTTCAGAGTTGTGAAACGGATCCAGTCTGCGTTCAGACGCAAACGAAGTACGTTTGGTTGGAACGCATATGCATTTCCCGAAGTTTTTGCCGTATGCTGGTAGACATCTCATTTAGAAAAACTCAAAGAAACTTTGGACTGCTGAACTGAAATTTTTTAGCCCGTGATATAGCCACAGATTTGCATTCTTGTAGAAACTCAGCCTAGATCTGGATATCAATCAAACATTGCAGTTTCCAGTCTGATTTTTCTGCATTTTACAGGTCACGTAAGTACTTGTTAAAGCCCTTATATAATTTTTCAGCTGTTCAGGGCTTTCCCTCCTAACATGATCGTAGTTGAAAGAGTTTGATGTGAGCACTGATTTTCATTTGCAACGTGCTATTTTCATAGCTCCCTGCCAATGCAATTTCCTGTCTGAATTTACTATGCTTAAGAATGGAAGTATTTTTAAATTTTTAATAAAACTAAATCAAATGAACCTGTATTATAAGCATTTGGTTTGCTAAGACTCTTGCTTGCCTATATTTAGGTAAATTTTAAGGTTACTGTGAGGAGAAAAAAAAAAATCCACTTTCAGATTTGGTGAAGAAGTAAGCTCTAATCAATGAAACAGTAGGATATACTGATCCTACTTGTTTACCAAATTGCTACCAATAACAAGAATAGTATCCATTTATTCAAGAGTATTTCACAAAAACCGAAGAGGTTTGGAGTAACTTCATTACAACCTTAAATCTGTTGCGAAGGAAAGAGTCAGAAGGGTGGGATCCCAAGTGAGTGGTGGCTGATATGACAGCCAAGGAGGCTGCTCGAGAGGGCTGCTCTCATTCCTTGAGAAAGCTGGTAAAGGGCTCATCTTCTTAAGATGACTGAAAAGTTTGGAAGAGCATTGTAAGGACTGAGATGTGGGAAAAGCCTATGGAAATATCCAGGAGATAAATACCAGATTTATAGTATATTTTTTACAATGTATATGCAGCTTCAAGAACCAGCCAGCAAGAAGCAAGTGGAGTTCACTGTTCTCCAAGATAAGTTTTTGTCTGGTCAGGACTGTCAGTAATTGATTTGACAGCAGAAGACAAGAATGATTCTTTCTGCTACAGGGTATAAATAATTGAGGGAGATTTTAGCCTTGAGTCAGAAAATAATTCAAACACTTACTTAACTGGTTTTCCTGTGCAGAGAGGCTTTCTGAGCAGTGGCCTGGTCCAGACATAGCAAACAGAAAGGCATTAAGTTTATGCTGGTTATAAAGATTTTTATTTTAAAACATGACGGTTGGAAGTCTCATCCAGTGTTGCTCTTCCAGGATCTTTTGTTAAACTGAACTGTGACAATTTGTTAAATAGCGAGCAAAAACAGATGATGTGGTTTTTTCTACAAACACTACTGAGAATATTTTAAGTTATACTGAAAGATATTTATCACCATTTTTACATGCACAAAGATAAAGTAAGCAATCAAATTAGACTGCAACAAGTTGTCACGAGCGACAGCTTTTTAACCAAACAGAAATAACGTTTATTGAATCATTTTGACTTGCTTAACTGAGACTCCATTATAGTTTACTAATGTTACAAAATGTGAAATAAATCTTTTGAAATGCTAGGCCTTAAACTAGAGATTACTTATAATAGTTACCATTTCAAATGATAATCATATACGAATATATACACAGAACTATTCATGCTATTAGACCTTGAAATGCAGTAGTATGAATAGCACATATTATCTTTATTGCTATGAAAGACATCAAACATAGAGTAAAGACCTTGTCATACAAGATTTGAGCATAGCCCAGGGGAGCAGAGGGAGAAGGTACAGTACTGTACCTTGCATATTGACCCTATAATCCACATTAGAACCGAAAGCGCACAAAAATATCACATCCCCCTCAGCAATTAAGCAGCACCTCCTCATGCATCACAGGTAAACAAGAGTCCCTAGTTAATCTGCATACTGGAGTTAAGTTTATAAATTAAGAGTAGAGCTTTTAGCCTACTCGCTTATTCCACAGAGTCCCTCGGTGGCTCCCCGTCCCTCGTGTGAGGTTCGCTGTGCCCTGGCCTCCCTCCGCAGCAGGCAGGTTGCTGCTGGCCTGGGAAGCTGGGGCGGAGAGTTGTGCCGGTTCGTGCCGGGCCGCTGCTGGCAGTTACCCATCTCAGGGAAGGGATGCCCAAGGACCCCTTCCTTTTGGCACCTCCTCATCTTCCTAGAACCCTAGCCCTGCTGGGTTTTCCCCACCTAAATAGCCTATTTGCAGAAGCACAAGCAAGCACCGTCCTAATCGCCGGCTCTGCCTCGCGTCTCGTTATCAGCTGGAGGATTCGAGATGTGCTGCTCGCGTTTAGCCCGGGTCTTGCCAACCTTACAGCCAGCCTGTACCAGTTGCAGCCATCAAGCAGCAGGTTTGTGACGGAGAGATCAAAACTGTAGACATTTGCCCCACACAAACACACACAAAATAATCAGCAGCTTGTTAGCATCCACAGGTTAAGCTATTTTTTTCACCTGCGGCCAAATTTTATAAACCAGTCTCTATTTGTAATGAACAGCCTCATGCTTTGAGTACGCTTCAGTAACTTTAATGCAGCCTGCACGCAATTTCTAACATGCTTGCATTGCAGAAACAGTAAATTTTTAAAACTTCTTATCTCTGTCCTTATCCTGTCATCTATCCGATTTGGGTTTTTTAAGTAGTACAAATCATTGCTTGTCTAGCACAGTCGAACTGGTAACTGACATTCTTGAAATCTAAAGAGAAAAACAAAATTGACTAGAAATGTCATAACCATTCAGTTCCTTCTAGTAAGTACTTCTGAACCTGATACTCCTTAATTTAAATGGGGCACAGGCTGCCAGATCAGGTCTTTGTCATTCTAGTTCTAAAAATAGGAGCAGGAAAGGAGAAGCAGGAACAAATTTTCCTTACTCTTGATGAGAAGTGGGAACAAATGCAAGTGAATTTCAAAGCGTCTTGCTATTCAGCTGCCCTATGATTG
Source organism: Pandion haliaetus (assembly GCA_013401275.1). NCBI lineage: Eukaryota > Metazoa > Chordata > Aves > Accipitriformes > Pandionidae > Pandion > Pandion haliaetus. The sequence goes on from VYZV01021188.1 coordinate 8,767, forward strand.
CATTTCTAATCTAAAATCTTGCTTTGAATTAATTTGTTTTGGAGCTCCATTTTACTGACAGATGTGAGCCATTGCAAGATTCTTATTAGCAAAGCTTTTTCTTAACAATTGTTTTATCTTTATTACAAGTCAAAAATTAGAGAGGAGCTTGTGAGACCGCTATGAAGGTAGTGTAGTGACACTTGATCCTGACTTTGCAAATCAGTTCATCTTTACCAATTGGTTTTGTAATGATAATAGTGAAACCTCAACAGCGTGCTTTAACGTTTCTCAAAATCAGCCACTGTTTTTATGCACCACAGGAACAGATGCCGATTTCTGTGAAAAATCTAAACACAGTGTTTTCAGCTGTTCAGCTGAGGTATGGTGCTTTTTTCTGGTTGTCTGTTGATATTCTGTGGTACCCAGAAGGGTTCCCTCCTGATGAGGGAACAGCATACATCTTCCTTTAGCCCTTTCTTAACACCATTTCAACACTGCAATAATTTTTCAGTCCTCGATGGTGAAGTACTAGTAATAAAATCTAAGTCATAATGTGATTTTATTATTATTTCCATGTCATTTTATGGGAGGAATAGTTTACAAAGATGGAAATGTTGCACTTTAAAACATATTAATGAGTGGTACCAGAAACAAGAGAAACAAATGTAACTTATTTTATGAACCAACTGACTGGAGTTTGGACTCAAAGGGAGGGAGACTTTTTTGGGGGCCTGTAGCTAACACTGGGTGCTGGTTTTGGCTGGGGTAGAGTTAATTTTCTTCATAGTAGCTGGTATGGGGCCGTGTTTTGGATTTGTGCTGGAAACAGTGTTGATAACACGGAGATGTTTCAGTTCCTGCTGAGCAGTGCTTACACAGAGCCAAGGCCTTTTCTGCTTCTCACCCCACCCCACCAGGGAGTAGGCTGGGGGGGGGCACAGCCAGGACAGCTGACCCAAACTGACCCAAGGGATGTTCCAGACCATATGACGTCATGCTCAGCATATAAAGCTGGGGGAAGAAGGAGGAAGGGGGGGACATTCAGAGCGATGGCATTTGTCTTCCCAAGTAACCGTTAACATGCGATGAAGCCCTGGAGATGGCTGAACACCTGCCTGCCGATGGGAAGTGCTGAATGAATTCCTTGTTTTGCTTTGCTTTGCTTGTGCGCACGCAGCTTTGCTTTGCCTACTAAACTGTCTTTATCTCAACCCACAAGTTTTCTCACTTTTACCCTTCTGATTCTCTCCCCCATTCCACTGGGGAGGGGAGCGAGCAAGTGGCTGTGTGGTGCTTAGTTGCCAGCTGGTGTTAAACCACAATACACTGGCAAAAAAACCAAGTAGAGTAGATAGATATTGCCAGAAATGGGCCAGCACAGTACAGACAACAAACAGAAGAAGTTTCTTTGTCTCTGGTCCTGTCTATTGTACAAAGAAATGAACACTGGCTTTCTACTGTTTACTAATCTGTCAGCATGGATGGCCATCTCTGTACTGTACCTCCTTACAGCTTTGTCTTTATTTTGTGTGGAAGGTGGTGATGGTTTTTTTGACTGCTGGACAGGCCCAGTGGGTACAACAGAGTATGTAGTAAGGCATATTAAATACTGATATACTGAATATTTTGTATAAAACACGAAGCATCACAGAATAAGGAAGCCCAAATATAGAAATCTCTCTATAAAGATACTGTATTTAATGCAGATAATTATCTGAATAATTTGAGATTTGGTGCATGAGGTTTTCAAGTACGAAAGGAACCCAACCAGATAACCAACCCAAAGCCCTTGATAATTTATACTGTTATCTTCTCAGTCAAGGCACGCTTAGGAAAGATTGCCTGGCTTAAATCTCATATATAGAATGATCTAGCTTATTTCTCTTTCTGCATCCTAGACAGTGAAATCTCAGTTTAAGAAGTAATTTAGAAGGATTGATTTTAAATACGTTACTTTATAGTTTTAACGGGTTACTGTTCTGCAATACTGGAGAAGGAAAAAACAAGGAATGTGTAATTTTTGGTATGTTTTGCACAATATTGAGTCCTCCAGTCAAAGTCCTCCTAATTTGTTTTCCATTCTAGGTACAGAATACGGCTGCTTGGACTTTGTTTCAGAGCTGCTTTATAGCCAATGTATTTGTGACAGAATTGTCTTCTCTTTTTAGAAAAATGCCTAAAGCATTTCCTGGTGTTGTTAGATAGAAGCTATATAGTAAAAGTGTCTTGGAATAGTCAGAAATAAACCAATACAGAATTCCAACACTACATACGTGGATTACTTTCCGTACATCTTGTTACTGGTTAGTCTGGTGTCATGCCCTGGTGCAGCTGCAAGTGAGTGGTGAAGCCCTGGGCATACGACCCACTGTGCCTGCCAGAAAAAATAAGGCCACGTGGCCAGGAAAAATGATCAGCTACCGCTGCAGAATGTTGCCTGCTGCTCTTGGGTGGAGCAGGCGGCGGAGCCCAGGCACTTAATGCAGCTCCCTGCAATTCCCCTTCTGCGTTCCCGTTCCTCTGCAGCACAAAAGAAAGTGATGCCTGTACTTCTTGTACAGCAATGTTTCTGGGATCCGTTTGCTACCGTCAAAGAGCTCAGCAAATACTTGTTGCTAACAGTGACTATATATTGATTTTAAAAAGTTATTTTAAGAGATTGTATCCAAACAATTCTGATGTATCCTTCCATATGCTTTTCCAGATGCTCATACCATTGATAAACTAAGTTACCACTATTCAAAGAAAAAACAAGTGGACTATAATAAGCATTTTTGTCACCAGAAGAAAGCTTTTTCAGCCAGTAGATAAAAGTCATTATATCTTACTTTTATTAGCTTATGGCTGTGATTGTTATTATCTTTTCCGATAATGAACATCATCTATTTTCATGAATGAGTACAAAAATTACTGACTCTGCTTTAATGTGTGAAAGGACTCTATATGAATTTAAAGTTGGTTGATACAGACTGTACAGACTGTTTGCTAGTGAGGAAGTAACTTAGCAACTGTGATCCCAAAACAGCAGGAAAAAACAATCTATAGCAGTTCATTTCCCAAACATTATATAAATTATATGCTTCTGGGTCCAAAATGTAGTACATTATAATACCAAACAATTAGTATTTACTAATATACTACATAGTATTTACTAAACCGCTACATAAATGAATGCAGTCCTTCAACTTTCAAAGACATAGAGGCCAGAAGTCTAAGCACTGCCAAAATCAAAATGTCGCAACAATGCAAAATAGAGGGAACAGCAACAAGAAATATAGGAAGATTACTGCATGGTACAGTTGCTCTGGTGTGCTGGTACAAAGTTTGTTTACATATGCACTCTCTCTCCCAAACCAATCGCAAGTCGAGAGATGATTTCAGCCTCTAAAGCAGTGAAGTAAAATATCCAGACCTTCCAAGCACCTTTTAATACTCATCCTAGATGCCCCATGACAATGGCAAGACAGTAACGGTGTCCTTTTTCCTTTGGGAGGTACACACAAAGCGAGCCCTAGGTTAGCCTTTCAGTTACCTGGCTGATGCTCACACTACAACGTCGTCAGCAGAGTCTGAGGTAGAGGTCAGCGTTCCCCAAGCCAGACATAAGTTAATTCTACTGTAACCTCTCCTACGACCCCTTATTTCATAGCCCATAGCAACAAGATGTGTTTGGACAGGACCAGTGACAAAGGGTTATGGAATATAATTTGGAATAAAAACTCAAAATGAGGATTTTAAGGGAAGAAAATATAAATCAAGATGATTAAAATAACATAGGATGGTTTATTTCAGGCTATTAAAAATTCTTTAAAGTTTTGGTTCTGTTGTTCAGTATCTGTAAATGATTTGCAACAATCAAAACAAGGATAAAGAAATGCCTTCACATGGGATCGTGTTGGAATTGTGCCATCGGTAAGGCGGAGCTGTGGTATTTGACAAAAAGCCCTGTGTCAAGGCAAACTAATGACTATTGTTTGGCAATTAAAGCTCTGAATTTTCAGGCAGCATAACAGACCATTCTTCTTATTCCACATACACATCTCTTTTCGGCTCGAGAAGATAAGGGAACAAAAATATCCACTGTTGAAAGACTGCTTTTTTTTCCTTTTCTCTTTACTCTCATTTACATTACTCTTTCACGTCAGCATCATGTTCTCAGATGAGCTCCTCTTTTTTTTTTTTTTTTTTTTTTTTTTTTTGTTTTTCCCCCCCACCCCCACAAAATTTTAAAAAAAAAAAAAGGGAAAAAAAAAAAAAAAAGAAAAGAAAAAAAACCAAAAACCACTAGAGGCTGGAGCTAATGCTGTTCTGGAAAACTCTTCTTTTTGAATCAGCTATTGCCAGCCACTTCCTTTCCCCTAACTGTACCAATTTAAGAACACTGTGTTTACCAAAGTTTAGCAAAATATTTTTAAAGTCTGTCTCTATGTTTCTAAAATAATCGCCCTATCATAATATTTTAATAAAATTCAAAGCTGTGTCACCTATATATATACACCTATTGCTTTCACATGCTATGAGGTCTGCAAAAACCCCTCTAAGGAGAATCCCCAGGCTGAAATTAATTGTGTCTTAAAACACAGCCATTTGCTAAACGTTTTATTGCCTGCTTTAGTCACAAACCAACCAGGAATTCCTCCGTAGGCCTGTTAGACTAACACCAAATAGGAACTACAACATCTGTTAGCATAAATATAGGTCTCAGTTATGAAGGAATGTCTAATCTTGGACTAGCTCATTCTGTTAGAAGAGTCAGGAAGTTATACACAACGTAACTGCGAAAACATCACTTTTCCTGTCATGGCAGACGTCTTATACAGAGATGACTATGAATACCCAAGTTGTTATTAGCAGAGTTTAAGAAGCCTATTCTTCCTTCCTTCTCTCAATCTGAAAAAAAAAAAAGAGCTAGTATTTCTGGAAGTGAAGGAACTCTGGTAAATAGAGGAAACCGGCACTTAAAGAAGAAGAAAAAGTATTCTGCGTACAGTCTCCTGCAATGCACTGTAGAGATCTCCCCACATAGTGGCAACTAGCTCTCGTGCAGAAAAGCGGTACCTGGGAAGCCTGAAGGACAATATTCAGAGTCTGGTTGCTCTCTGTAGAGCAACCAATGGGTGATGCAGGGTTGTCAGAGTTTGTTTTGAGATCTACGTTGTAGTGTTAGTTAATGAAATCAGTAATTTCAGTTATTTCCATTCTGTTATCTTCTTGTACTTCCAAATAATATTATGTCTACAGAATGCTACAGTCTCCCTTATCAGTAAAATAACACTGGTGTCTGGTAAACTCCTACCCATTTACCGCAACCCAGAAGACAAGCAGGAGCTGAGGGGTACTCAACAGTCATCTGTAATACACAACACTGAAACTAAGCACGAGGTCAGGTTTAAACTAATAGTGTATTTATGTACTGTTTAAAAAAAAGAATGAGCCCACGTATACCTAGTTTCAGGAATGCGTATGTGAAAATCTAAAACCTTGTGGTAACTCTTTTCTCCGTGAGCCTCTTCAGATGTGTTTTTGATGGATACCCAACTTTGATGATCCAGCCTCGTGACAAGCTTCAAACGATAGGCAAGGGCCTGCACGGACAGCTGGTCACACCAGCCAAGTGTGCTTTCCCTATTAATGGACCTGAGCAGTGAAGTGGATCCTGACAGCAACGAGTAGTAAGAGGGTTCCCAGTCCATATGGAAAAATCCCATGTACTTAAAATCACCGTTTATTTAAGGTATTCCCCGGAAAGATCTTTGCTGTCCGACTCCTTGAAATGGAGACTGAACAGACCAGGTCCTTGGACACCCAGCCCCCTCCCGGGCTGCGCGGTATAGCTGTTTAAGAACAGACGGGTTTCCGTCTGCCTGAAGACAAAGGGCAGCTCTGTGCTAAATGGGGTGCAGGCCTTGACAGAGACAAGACGTGAGATGAGGAAGCAACCTCTGCTGCCGAGACCATCGGGGGCTCCACTCTGGAAAGCACTTGGTGCCCGCCTCTCAGGCAGGTGAGCAGTCAGTCACAGGCAAAGCAGCAGAGTGATGTCAAGGGAGGGGTGCAGGTCTTTAGAGAATGAGCCTTTACTTGCTTTCGAGCGCATATGACTGTTTTTGCTGAGCGGGGCCGGTAACATTTGACGCACAGTTATGAAGGAACACTGCTACCTCACCCGTTTCCTGAGCTGTTCTTGGCCTTACCCTTTTAAGCTGTTAGAGGCCACCCTTCACGCAGATGGCTGAAAAGGGCACAAGATCCTAAGCCTGGCTTCCCTCCAAGTCAAGCCCTGCAGAAACGTAAAACAGAAAAAACCAAAACAACAAGACATGTTCTTCTGGAAATACGGAACTGTAAATAAACATTTGGGTAAGTAGAAAATAATTGTCACTAAATTTGCTTGTCGTAGACCCTGCGCCTCCAGCACGAAGGCTCTACATACGTCACAGCTCCGCGGTTTTGTTAACGTTTGAAAAGTCGGCACCCCCGCGCTGCTGCTGGTGCTGGTGCTGGTGCTGGTGCTGGTGCTGGTGCTGGTGCTGCGGGACCCCTGCCGGTCTCCGCGGCTGGCACGGCAGCAGCGGCCGCCGCCGTCCGTCGGGAGAGCCGCGGCCGCGGAGAGGAGCCCGCGCACGCTGCGCCGCCGGTGGCACAGACCCGTCCGGACGGAGCGGCCGTGCCGGGCAGAGGGCGGCAGGACCCCGGGCGCACGGAGCGGGCAC
>VYZV01021188.1:16036-28681 GCA_013401275.1 Pandion haliaetus
GGGAAGGTGCCGAGCGGCGCCCCGGGAGCCCGGCGGGTAAGCGGCACACGGCGGCCGGTCCGTCGCCGTCTCCCGGCCGGGAGCGGGTTGGGCGGCGCGGAGCGTGTGTCGGGGCCGAGGCCGGGGCGGCGGGGGGAGGGGGCCGGCCGGTGGTGGTCGCTCCGCTCCGGGGGTGGCGGCGGTGCCCGGGGGGTGGGTGGAGAGCCGGCCTCTCTGGTCGAGGCTGCTCCGGGTCGCCCTCGTGGCGGGGGCCTTACACACCTAATGCGGTTTTTATCTTGGCGCGGTCTCAACAATAAATTTCATCTCTCTTCCTCCTCACGGTTGCGTTTCCATTGTGTTAAGTAGCCTTAAACGTGCCGGAGAGCGCCTTTTTTTGGGATGCGTCCATCTGGAGACGGGGTTGGAAATGCAGCGAGGTCGAATGTCTCCGCAGAAAGCATCGTGGCTGATCTCCCTTATCGCGTTGCAACCGGGCGTGATTGGTGACAGTGCAAAGCTGGAGAGGTCATAATGTAGCCTCCCTGTTCCAGTGCATGGGCTGGTTGGGGTTTGCATGTTAACTTGCTCGAACTGCTAGAAACCCCGACTCCTTCCATCAACGCCCCCCCACCCCCACCCCCCCGAAGAGAGGAGAGGATGATAAGAGGGCACATAATTATTTTTAGTGGGATGTTTAGACTTGTTTAACTATGGTTTGCATCTCCTGCTCTTTGTCAGTCAGGTTCTTGCTCGGTAATTCTGTGCTCTAGTAAACTGTGAAAGCTGGAACGTTTTGATACCCAACACCAAAAATAAAATGGTATCATTGTTACCAGTCTATTAATCCTGAAACTAACTCACTTCTAGGAGGAATCCTAAAGCAGAAACAAGGGGGTTGCAATTTGCAAAACGGTTTTTAAAGCTAGGCGTACGAAAAGTTTAACTTGATACTACATGTTTTTGTTGAAGTATAATCCAGATCTGCTTAATTACCGTGTACTTTATTCTGTGGTTTTGTAGTTTGGTTGTGTTGTTTTCAGGTCCCTCTATCAGGTGGAAATGAGACGCTGATCTCTTCTGCTAAGCTTGTAGATGATGGATAAGGACCAAGTGTGTTCTGTTGCTCTGATGGGTAACTCAGAAGAGCTGCAAAAAGAGTGAGGTGGTTTTAACACAGAGGGAATATCCCTCAAGCGAAGGTCATGCGATAAAAATTCTTTTTTTTTTTTTTTTTTCCCCCCCTTGANCCCTTGGAGACTGTAAATGCCAGGACCCGTGAGTAAGACAGTTTCTTCTTTTCCAGCATGCGCTAGCTGAAAGTTCCTATCCTGCTTCAGTGTGCTTGAAGGAAACTTCTGGCTGCCCTTTATTTATTAGCTAGATAGTGAGTCCCCAAACACTGTCAAAGACAGTGGTTTGGAAGTATTCCCGGTAGCTGTCAGTGGAGGTAGATGGGTTTTGTGGACAGAGTGTTAGCTATGGGCCTCAATTATACCCTGAGGCTTTTATGGGAGACTCTTGCCAGTAAGTCCTGATGGTAAGGATCAGGAGACCCGCACTGACTTGCTACAGCACCACTGTCCTAAACCATAGGTAAGCTGAGAATGGAAGGAAGAACAATGATTTTAAAGTACATGACCGTATGGCACATAGAAATTGTTTAGCTTGTCTGTTCCCAGAGGAAACGCATGAAAACTTAAGTGTGATTAAGATCAGTTGATTGTGAATAGTTCTTTCCCTTCCTGATCCCATGACTTTGTTTCAGTGTCTTCCTCAGGCTTAAAGGGAGAAGAAAAAACAACAAAACCCCAGAAAACTGCAAACCTGTCATTAAGGCTGCTGCATCACGGTCGAAGTTGCAGCAAGTTATTCTTGAATTTAAATTCTTTGCTTTTAAGTTCCAGCCCCGGGATATGGGTCTTCCAAAGTCAGTGAGAAACACCATCTGAGGGCATAGTTAAATGATAAGTAGCTGTGGTCTGTTGCCAAGAAAACCCACAAGCATATCTGGCACAACAATTTATACCCCTGCACCACAGTCTGCTACTTTCGTGCTTGCCAGAAGTGTTCTGTGGACCGCTTTGTAAAAAGCATCACCAAAATGACCTGAACTTTTAAAAGAGACAAAACTGAACTTGAGGGAGGGAGGGTATGAGAAATATGAGGCCAGGTTTTTTTACTGCAGAGAACAAATTGCACAATATTTTTCTTAACTCTGAAACAGTCTGTTGTTATGAAGCAAGCTTCATGACTTGCAGTATTTTTTCTTTAAATAATGCTGAAACAGGATCATGGAAATGGGATGAAAGTCAGGCTCTGGATAAGGATTTGGGTGGCCCCGGAACTGGTAATGTGCTTGGCTTTCAGTTAGTTCATCTGCCTTCTACCCTCTTAGAGCACCAGCCCTCCAGAATGAAAGCATGGGAAGAGACCATAATAATCTTGCTTTTGGAAAAATAAAATGACAAATGGACAGGTATTTCAAGCTCAAAACAATGGAAAGAAAATGTTGCAGGAGCATAATAGCTTTTGTAAAAAAGAAAAAATACTGTGCTTTATGTATGCAGCTAATTATGTTCTTGCAAACTTGGTGCTGGAAATGGAAAATGAAATTGTAACTCACGAGATGTTCAGAAATGTAATGCTTTTGTGGGGGAATGCGAATATAGTTCTACTTCTGAGTTACAGCCACAGCTTGCAAGAAGGATTTGCAGAAGGGCACTTCTCACTGCCTGCCAGAACAGTTTCATTTTGAATGATGATTAGAAAGACCAATATTATGGTTTATTAGAAAAATCTGAAAGTGTACAATGACTTACTTTAATACTCTTGATTTCTTTTTTTATGAAGCTCTTCTCAAAAAAAAGAAAAAACCAACCCAAAAAACACATTTCTGAAGGCAGGAACTGTATTGCAAGTTGCAGCCCTCCTTGTGAGTGTCTTCTGGTGCAAAAGGAGTGGGACAGGATTCTTACTGTCTGAGGCCTTTTTTAGGTGTATCTAGCTGCTGCTTTCATCTAAGCCTGTTTAAAAAATTTTTATAGTAAGGCTGGGGATATCTTGCGTATACCTAAAAATGTAGGCAGACGGGTTAGACAGCTTAATAGTCCTTGGGTATCTTATACCTTGTTGTGTGTCTAATTGGTGGTTCTGATGGTTGCTGCTAGCCGAGAAACTTTTTTTTGTAAAAAGTAAGAGTAACTAGATAATCATTGCAAGCTATATGTAGTCACTAAAGATCAAGGTTCAAGGGGAAAGGAAAATGAGCTTTTTTCCTAATCCTGGAAGATGTTGCTGCATGTGAAAATGTGACATACTAAAATACGTGTGAGAAGCTTGTACTCTTTCTACGCTGGCAGTAGGCTGTCCATACTGCTTCTCTTTTGTGTATGGTAAGGCTGGCAGGAGGCATTTGTTCTGCAATTATTTGAGTGGAGTATGGTGGGAAGAATATCTTGGAAAGATCTCTGCTTTTCCCATTCACCAATCAAATGCTCTAAAACTCTTATTAGCGAGTTGATAAAGCTGGCAAGCCGTTGCAGGTGCTGGGAGTGCTAATGTGGGCATTGGAAGGAGCATCAATGGAATGTCACTGCTTCAAAGTGAAGTTCAGAGCATCTGAATATGACTTGAGGCAAGGAAGCGATCCTGTGAGGAAATCTTGCACGTACTTTTTTTTTTATCTAACCATTTCCTGCCATTCTTAATCATCTCCAACTGTAATCAAAAATAACCACAGTGATTGGCCTGTTTACTTATTAATGTCTGCCTGCAGTACATATGCTTTCCAGCATCACGCTCCTCTTGGGTCTGATCGCTTCCTTGAGCCCCCAGCATGGTCCTGGGGAGTTCTTGGTCTGGACCCCATCTACCTCCCTGGCCTGTTGTGGTGGATGGGCATCTCTCCTCAGTAGATGCATTTGAGGATGCTGTTGTTGGCAGCTGTGTTGGCGGGTGACAGAAAGGGCAGGTCTGCCTGTGTTTTTCTTTCACCTTCTTCCTCTTTCGTATTAAAAAATCTTTCACTGGTGGAGTGGGTGGGTGATAAAGGGCAGGTCTGTCGTCACTGTTTTTCCTGCCCTTTCTTCCTTGTACTAAGCAGTACTATTCCACTGGTAAAGCAGCTTCTGGAAGAGGATCCTTCTCCTTTATGGTACTAGGCTTTCTGGTAGGGATGTCACTTTGGGCAGCTGTCTGGAAAGCCTGGATCAGCACCTGACAGCCGGCATACGTGTCCTTCTGGTGTCGAAAGTGAGTGTTCCCGTCAGCTTCTCTACTATGGCCAGAAACGACCCAAGTTGTCAATTAACATGTTGCTTCGATAGATGGAACGGCAAGACTCTTTACCCATGGGAGTTTGAACGCAAGTGCACAATAGGCAGCTTAAGAAGCAGTGTGTAGAACTGAAGTAGCAGTCTCGGCAGCGTAGGGATGGCTGGACTGATGCTGGGAGAGAGTTGGGTGGGCAGACACATTTGGCGCTCGTCCTCCCAAAAACCAAGGGAACTAATTTTACTCCTCTCTGGCGTAGTGCAGGGAATTTCAGTTAAAGGAAACATATTCCAGTTGTGGAACAGCAGTACAATTCTTTCATGGCTAATGAATCCTCTGGAGATGGGTCCTGCCACATGCTTAGTGGCTGTCACAGGCAACAGTCCTCTCTGAGCTGAACGTAACTCAAGACTGGTTCTCGTGTTCAAAGGTAAAATAATACAGTACAGAACAGCAAGGAGTCAAAGGTAGACTTAGAAATAAAATACTTGCACGTGTTACGTATTTCCAAGTAAAATTGCTGAACAGCTTAGGGGTTTTTTTATCCCTGTATACGTAGCTGCTTCTTGGATTTAACTTTGACAAATGAACATCAACCACAAAAGGAGGTTAATGTGTCTGCACTGTTAATCATGCTTTGTGTCAAGACAGTAGATCAGTGCGTTCATAAAAGATCAAAATTGTAGGATACCCAACTTCTTCAAAAGTTGTATACAAAGCTAAGCGAGTTTTGTATTGACATATTATGTTGGAAATCAGGGTGACTAGTCCCAGATAATCTTGTAAGGCAAAATGGCCCTAATTTTCAGATGTCAGTTGCAAGAGAAAGACATGGAAGGACAGTTTCTAGCTTGCAGGTGTGTAGTTGCAGGAAGCTGTGAGAGTTTAAAGCTGATGGCTGAGGTGCTGCTGTACAGAAGTGCTGCAGATAATTCCATTTGTAGATGTTGTAAGTATATCCTGTGACGTTTAACGTGATAGTTAATTGTAGCAGGGTAGCTAACCGGGCAGATTTTCCACTACTCCAGTGTGCATCTGGTGTTTGCATATGTGTATCTTCTCTGTAGTGTCCTGGTCTCGGCTGGGATAGAGTTAATTTTATTTCCAGTAGCTGGTATAGTGTTATGTTTTGGATTCAGTATGAGAAGAATGTTGATAACACACTGATGTTTTCAGTTGTTGCTAAGTAGTGTTTAGGCGAAGTCAAGGCACTTTCCAGCTTCTCATGCCCAGCCAGCAAGAAGGCTGGAGGGGCACAAGGAGTTGGGAGGGGACACAGCCAGGGCAGCTGACCCAAAGTGGCCAAAGGGATATTCCATACCCTGTTATGTCATGCCCAGTGTATAAACTGGGGGGAGTTGGCCTGGGGGCGCAGATGGCTGCTTAGGACCTAACGGGGCATCGGTCGGCGAGTGGTGAGCAATTGCATTGCGCATCGCTTGTTTTGTATAATCCAATTTTTTTACTACCATTATTGTAATTTTATTAGTATTATTATTATTATCATTATTAGTTTCTTCCTTTCTATCCTATTAAATGGCTCTTATCAACCCATGAGTTTTACCGTTCTTTTTTTCCCTGATTGTCTCCCCCATCCCACTGGGGGGGTGGGGGCAAGGTGAGCAAGTGGCTGCATGGTGCTTAGTTGCTGACTGGGGTTAAACGGTGACAGTAGAAGCAGTAGAAATGATACTTAAACAATTTTTCTGGGTTGAGTTTGTGTTGCTGTTGCAAGGGCAGGTGTTGAGCAGCGATGCACAGGAAGCAACTGAAGCTCGTTGGGAACACTGCTGCATTAAAGCAGGGGAGATGAGGTAAAGGAGCTTCTGTTCTGAAAATACAAAACGCTAGCCTTGAGCATGGTTTAGAGTGTCTGGAATCGCATGGAGGGCTAAGTCATCACTTTCTATAAAATAAAATCTGTCCTGGAAGAGTGTTTTGGGTGATAGCTTTCAGATGACTTGTGGTAGCACTTCTGCTGTCTCTTAAAGGTTTCCTCAAGCGTTGGTGTCAAAAATTGTAAGACACTTGTCAGCAGTATTGGTACTATTCACAGCCTCAGGGGCAGCAGGTGGCTTTCCTGTCTTCCTAGTGCTCTGGTAGAGTGGAAATTAAGACTGCTGAGTGGTAGTAGTTTAGTCCATCTTTATGTGATCTGGGAGCTTCTGATATGGATAGAAGTCTTCAGAAGACTTAAAACTTGTAAAGTAGGAGGGTGAGTATCGGTTGTGGTTGGTGCCAGCTGAACAGAGGCTGGCATGACTGGTGTGCCTGCCTTTTCCCAGCAGAGTCTGGAAACAGTGCTCCAGAAAGATATCTGTGCAGGGGAGACTCTGCCCCAGTGCTCCCAGTGTTTGGGACAGGACTGAGTTTTAACATCCAGAATGCTGTATTAGATTCTGCTATTAAGTATGTTTCTTTGGGTTTTTTTTTTTTTTTTTTTTTGCATGTAACCCTTCAGAGTTGCTCCTTAGTTGTGTAAGGTCCTGAGCATCTATTAGAGTTTTACCTAGCTAGAGGGAGAGGTGGCAGTGCGATAGGGATTTAAGTTGACTGTCTGAAGTGACAAGAGGAGAAGGCAACAAAACTTTACACCAATGTTCAAATGTAATAGAAGTTGCTGCCAGTAGAACCATGTGTCAAATGTGGCACTTTAAATAGTTTGCAAAAACTGTCTGTGGTAACAACCTGTATGTCCCTGCTGTGAAGCAAAACTAGAAAAGAAAAGAAAAAAAAAAAAAAACAAAAAACCCAAATCTGTCAAATACAAGCACAATGGAAGAATGGCACAAGGAACCTGCAAAAACAGGTTTACAGAAACTCCTAGCTTCTCTCCCCTCCAAATCATGATCATCTCTTCCTGACGAGGAGGAAAGATGGTCCAAGTGGTCTGAAGACTGACTTCAGGGACTTGAAAAACAAAACAAAGAGAGGTGGAGCAGAGTAATGCAAAGTGTTGAGTGTTTGGTGTTTCTATTTTTCATACTGGTGTCTTTTTCAATGCAAAGCAACTTAAAAAAAATTATCAAGAAAGATAGTTCTGACAAGCTGCTAGCTTCTCTCCTTTCAGTGAAGCCTCGTATTGCTAGTCCTTCAAGAGTAAGTTAATACTTAGTTACAATGTCAAACTGAAAAATTACAGATGACGTAAGTGCATCTAGATGTGCTTCTGGAATGCACCAGATGTTTCTCAATCATTTGGCATCCAGGTTTCACTTCTGGTGACATAGTCATGGCTGATTTGTTGTGCTGAAAGCAGAACCTAAACCACTCTGCTGATTTTTAGCCATTCTAAAAATATTTGTGGGTTCTGTTCCTCCTTCCATCTTAGATTCATGGACTGAGGAATAGCAAAGAGAGACCAGTTTTGAATACCACATGGGAACTTAAGCTAGCTGATTCAGTTAATTTAAGAAAAACTTCAGGGTGATTGATTTGCAAGGCAGTATTTTTCTCATAATTTCTGTATCAAATTGTTTTTTAAACTGGTTTTAGATATTTTAAAACTCCCGAGCCAAACTACCAGTTGGACAAAATGCACAGAAGTGTCTTCCAGTGGTCACTTTAGGAGTTTTATTGCTCTTCAAACTTGCAATGAAGAGATTTTTATGCAAATATTACTTGGTCCATGGTACCCCCACAAAATCTGGCAGTAAATTATAACTTTAATGAGAATGTTGCTGTGGTAGTACTTGGTGTGCGGTTCTCCAAATAAACTTTTTAATGAAATTTATGCCTTTATACGTTTCTGCTTTTAAGGCAGATATTAAGAGAAGTCTGAAAGTCTTTTTAAGAACGTCAGGTGCACTTGAGAATTTAACTTGTCACTATTTTCACTTCAACTGCTACAGCAGCATCATAACCTGGATTTTTACCTCCTTGAAAATAGTACAGCTCTTACCATAGAAAAATTACAGAAAATGAAAAAAAAAAAAACCAAACCCCACCCCACACTGTAACTCCTCCACAGGATTGTCTCTAACTGTTTTTTAAAATGCTGGCTAATTAGCTGTGTGACTGTTAGAAAGAACACTCTGGATAAGAACTGTCCTTTTTTTAGGGTAAAAAAAGAAATCTGTATGTGATAACTACCTGTGAGGTACCTTTGAGAGCCTCAAAGGGAATCTGGTTTGCTCTACAGAGTTTTCAAATTTGTTTTATGAGTGTAAGGAAACGGGATGTGTGACCTCTCTCCTTACCTCCCACAGTGGGAAATCTTCCACTGGCTCTGTATATGAACTTAGATGACAACTACCCTTTAAAAATAGCGCAAGAGTTTACATTTATTGGCATATATATTTTCACTATGCTCAGGATACAGTAAGTGTTGTCTCGATCTCCATGTATTGAGGAATAGACAGTAATTAGAGACATGTGAGAAAACAGAGTAAGACTTGATTCTGAAAATGTAGTTAGATGTGGTACTTAGGTGAAGCAGTTCCAAGAAAGCCACGTCATTGTCAGCTCTTTGTTTTTGCCTGCTACCATTCCCACAATGGACAATTTCAGTCATTCTGTGTTTGGTTTTTTAATGAAAAGAAAATGGCATCAGTGAAAATGTAAGTATGCTGTGCAAATGCTGTGTATGCAAGCTAGGATCACTACTTAGCTCTTACTGTTCTGTTGCCTTAGCTGGAGCGTGTTCATCTAGTACAGGGGAATTATTTAGCTGGGGCCTTTTAAGATGTTTAGATACTTTGGTTGTCTAAATAGTATTTTACCTTTCCTCATTCACTGTAAGGTGATGCACTTAAGTGTGACTGGTTTTTCTGTCCTTCTAAAACAGACTGTTTTCCTGCGCAAAAAAACCCCTCCTACAGCATTACCTTTTTGAAGACTACTGGGCATCATAAGTTCTATTTCTGCTTCTTGCTCCAGCTGTTGCTGTATCGTACTGAAAGGAGTATAAAGATTTCGCTGCATGTGCTCAAACAGACTGCTGTGCATCTTTGAATCTAAACTAGAGTTGCCATGAGACCTGTGATGTAGTTTCGCTTAAGCTGTCCTCCGCAGTAACACAGCTACCCTTTTGCCCTTGATGGAGGGTGCAGTGTTAGATGCACAGTTTCAATTTTATGCCAGCCTTCAGTGAACAGAACTGAGTAGTGCCACCAATGGGGTAAGGTTGCTCGGGTGCTGTGGCTGGACCGGGAACCCACCTCACTGCCATGTTACAGTTGCCCATATAATTTATGCAGTCCTTCATGGACAGTATGTTGTTAAGAGGGTTATTGCAAAGCACGTGATAAAAGTAGCTCAGATTCTTGCCTAATGCTCATGTAAAAAGTGACTTATTGTTTATGAGATGTTAGGAATACCAGCAGAAAGTGCTTCCCTAACAACTGTACTAAGGTAGCTACTACTGCTTTTGTTCCCATTGCTAGGTTGAACTTTTAACAGCTTACAGGCTAGGCAAAATAAGTGTACTCATATAATACTGCTGTTTCTTCAATTCCCTTACAGTAAGGGGAAGAAGACTTGCTTCTCTAACGTTGGAGTTTGTGGGGTTTTGCCAAATTTAAAAAGAGGAATAATGACTACAGCAAGCTAAATGGTATAAACTATAGGAAAAGGTGTGTGAAATAGAAGTTATTTATCTTATGGGAGCTGAAGGTAGTGAGTCTTTCAGGATAGCTATTCAATAATAATAATAATAATTTAAAAACAAGCAAACAAAATTCCTTCAGCTGCTCTTACCTGGGACATTTTACCTAGCTTCTTTCTTGCCAAGCAGATGCCTCTTCATAAAAACAGTAAAGTGACTATGAGTTGACTTATTTCCTGGCCTTATCTGAAATAGGGTAATAACTGACCAGCATGGCTAAGGTGTAGCTGGGTGGGTTTCAAGTTCCAATTTCAATTCAGCAGTTCCCAGGCAAATGGGCTTGCTCTGGCTTCACTGAAGCCAAAGCAGGGATCCTATTCATAAGCTCATTGCTTATTTTGGATTAGGTATAAAGTAAATAATGTGAATAGCGTTGTTCTTTCATTTGTCCACTTAACTATGTAATGGATTCGGTTTTGTGTAGGAACTAGTGGCAGGACAGACAGTGATTTGCTTGCTTCTCTAACTTGAGGGAGATAAAAACACTTCAGCAAAAGGCCATTTCTTTTCCTTGTCATTTCACAGTAGATTATGTAAGAATTGCATTTAGGCCGTTTCAGTGCAGTTAACGTTTCCTTCATTTGAGGATGACGGCGTGATTGCTTTTTCCAGGGACTGTTGTGGCAAAACCATCAGCATTTCTAGGTTTTTGGATATCGCCTTCTGCTTGCTTTCTCTGCTACGTTAGCCGTAGCACTGAGAACGGAGACAATAAAACCTGTATTATTTCCTGTTCTGTCAGCTTGGTCGTGTATGCAGGGTGGCGAAGGGGTATGTGGTGCAGGGACAGGACAGGTACTTTGCACTGCCCTAATGGTCTGCATTGCCATTGTAAAAACACGTGCCAGTGAGCTTGTTGAAACTGAGGCAGAAATTTCAAGAGAGGGTTTGGGACGGGTGTAAAGAGCAAGACCTGCTTGGTTATCCTTCATAGGCTAAACCTAGGTAGACTTGATCTTACAGTGATTGAACTCCACTATTAAAACAAACCCCTACTCTTTTCTATGTTTTCTTCTTAAAGAAGGTTAGTATAAAATGTGCTGTTTCAGTTCCATCTCCTGAAAAGATGCAATTAGTAAAACAGGATCAGAGCCTGGGAAAAGGCAGAATTTCTTACCGATAAAAGTCTCTCTCTGGAGTTGAGAGTGAGTTGATCTATTGCATGAAATAAGGGAGATAAGAAACCCCGTATATCTTCCCCATGTACTGGAGTCTCTAATGTGACAGTGGAAACTTGTGGAAGGTTCGTCTTAATTTTGTTGTGCAGCACAGCATTTCTGCTGGCAAAAACAAGATGTTGCTTTTGTAGAATAAACCATTGGCATAGGGAATATTATTTTTTTAGTAATAAATCCTGCAATTGTTGTCATCCATCACTGAAGCAGCTTTTTTGTACAGGTTCCCATGCCTGAACTACTAGTCCCTGGTGTGCTATGAGTACTCCAATGATCCTTGTGCCAAAGGCGTGATTTTTTTTTTTTTTCTTCCTTCCCATTTAGGGACTAAAGAAATGTCTGAAGTTACCTATTGCAGATATGCGCAAGCACTTGATAATTCATCACAGGCTGTTCATATCATAGAATCATTCAGGCTGGAATAGACCTTTTAAGATCCAACTGTAAACCTAACACTGCCAAGTCCACCACTAAGCCATGGTCTTAAGCACTGCATTTACACGTCTTTCAAGTACCTCCAGGGATGGTGACTCCACTACTTCGCTGGGCAGCCTGTTCCAATGCTTGACAGCCTTTTTGCTGAAGAAATTTTTCCTAATGTTCAATCTAAACCTCCCTTGGCACAACATGAGGCTATTTCCTCTTGTCCTATCACTTATTACTTGGGAGAAGAGACTGACACCCACCTCCCTACAACCTTCTTTCAGGTAGTTGTAGAGAGTGTATAATGTATGCAGTAGTTTGTGGTTTTTCTTTTTTTCCCCCTGTGTCTTTAATTAAAAATGAACTAAGATGCTCAGTGATCAGTGTGCAGTCATTGTTGTCCCCCTGCCCCTTCCATGGGAGTCTGGATTTGGCAGTGTTTACCAGTGGGAGTTTATAACAAAGAAAGCAGAGGGAGACAAAAAAAACCCAAACCTGTGAGTCAGTATGAGCAGTGCTAAACTGATAGCTCAGCATTATCCCGGGTTGTTAGTTGATGAGCAGCCAGGTGAGGCTGGCTGCAGTAACATAGATGACTGCATATCTGATGCTGCTTGGAGTCTGCTATGTGACTGATGGACATGAGCTGAATGCAACCATTTTTCGTATTTATCAACCAGGCTGACCTGATAAGTTTGTAAGAATTAACGAGCATGCATTTTGTGGGGTTGAGTTAGATCTGATGGAGAGCTGATTTTGTTACCTAGCCTGCCAAGGCAGATGTCTTGTTGTTTGGTTTTCGTTTAAGTCTTGGACTTCTGGTTTAGATCTGCAATGTCTGGAAAAATAACTTTCTGTAGAAACTGCTCTGTCCTGTTTGAGGGGTGCTGGTGTGTGCTCTTACAGGTTTTGCCCTATACAGGTTTGTCCCTGTGAGCGTGCCAAGGTAGTATGTCATGCAGTGGGAATGCTGGGAAGGTACCGAGGAGGACACCAGGAAATTTTGATGAAAATCGTAAGAGGTAGATGGAAGAAAAATTCGCTTTAGTGTTGGTCAGATAATGTGAGTAGAACGGCTGCAGTTCTGTGCTTACATGCTGAACTTGCATGTTGTTATGTATTGGAACAGTGTATTATGCTCTGAACTTTCAAAAAGTTGAAAGTAAGCTGCTGCTTCTGCCTGCTGTG